>CAUYLG010028909.1:0-109853 GCA_963573385.1 Cacajao melanocephalus
GTTTTTAGCATAAAGGGCTGTTGAATTTTGTCGAAGGCCTTCTCTGCATCTATTGAGATAATCATGTGGTTTTTGTCTTTGGTTCTGTTTATGTGGTGGATTACATTTATAGACTTGTATATGTTGAACCAGCCTTGCATCCCTGGGATGAAGCCTACTTGTTCTTGATGGATAAGCTTTTTGATGTGCTGTTGCAGTTGGTTTGCCAGTATTTTATTGAAGATTTTTGCATGAATGTTCATCATGGATATTGGCCTGAAGTTTTCTTTTTTTTTGTTGAGTCTCTGCCAGGTTTTGGTATCAGGATGATATTGGTGTCATAAAATGAATTGGGAAGGATTCCCTCTTTTTGGATTGTTTGGAATAGTTTCAGAAGGAGTGGTACTAGCTCCTCTTTGTATGTCTGGTAGAATTTGGCTGTGAACCCATCTGAACCAATGCTTTTTTTGGTTGGTAGTCTATTAATTGCTGCCTTAACTTCAGCCTTTTTTATGGGTCTATTCAGCGTTTCGACTTCTTCCTGGTTTAGACTTGGGAGGGTGCAAGTGTCCAGGAATTTATCCATTTCTTCTAGGTTTACTGGTTTGTATGCATAGAGTTGTTTGTAGTAATCTCTGACGGTAGTTTGTATTTCTTTGGAATCAGTGGTGATATCCCCTTTATCATTTTTTATTGCATTTATTTGATTCTTCTCTCTTTTCTTTTATATTAATCTAGCTAGCAGTCTGTCTATTTTGTTCATCTTTTTGAAAAACCAGCTCCTGGATTTATTGATTTTTTTTGAACGGATTTTTGTGTCTCTATCTCCTTCAGTTCTGCTCTGATCTTAGTTATTTCTTGTCTTCTAGCTTTTGAGTTTTTTTGATCTTACTCCTCTTGTGTTTTCAATTTTGATGATAGGGTGTCGATTTTAGATATTTCCTTGTTTCTCACATGGGCATTTATTGCTATAAATTTTCCTCTAGACACTGCTTAAATGTGTCCCAGTGATTCTGGTACGTTTTGTTTTCATTCTTATTGGTTTCAAAGAACATCTTTATTTCTGCCTTCATTTCATTGTTTATCCAGTCAACATTCAAGAGCCAGTTGTTCAGTTTCCATGAAGTTGTGCGGTTCTGAGTTAATTTCATTAGTCCTGATTTCTAATTTGATTGCACTGTGGTCTGAGAGACTGTTTGTTATGATTTCCATTCCTTTGCATTTGCTGTGGAGTGATTTACTTCCAATTATGTGGTCAACTTTAGAGTAAGTGTGATGTGGTGCTGAGATGAATGTATATTCTTTGGATTTGGGGTGGAGAGTTCTGTAGATGTCTATTAGGTTTGCTTGGTCCATATCTGAATTCAGGTCCTGGATATCTTTGTTAATTTTCTGTCTAATATTGACAGTGGAGTGTTAAAGTCTCCCACTATTATTGTGTGGGAGTCTAAGTCTCTTTTTACGTCATTAAGAACTTGCTTTATGTATCTGGGTGCTCCTGTATTGGGTGCATATATATTTAGGATTGTTAGCTCTTCTTGTTGCATTGATCATTTTACCATTACCTAATGTCTTTCTTTGTGTCTTTTGATCTTTGTCGGTTTAAAGTCTATTTTATCAGAAACTGGGATTGCAACTCCTGCTTTTTTATTCTCTCCATTCGCTTGGTAAATTTTCCTCCATCCCTTTGTTTTGTGCCTATGTGTGTCCTTTCATGTGAGATGAGTTTCCTGGATACAGCACACCAATGGTTTTGACTTTTTATCCAATTTGCCAGTCTGTGTCTTTTGATTGGGGCATTTAGCCCATTTACATTTAAGATTAATATTGTTATGTGTGAATTTGATCCTGCCATTTTGATGCTAGCTCATTGTTTTGTGCATTAGTTGATGCAGTTTCTTCATTATGTCGATGGTCTTTACCATTCGGTACGTGTTTGGAGTGGCTGGTACTGGTTGTTCCTTTCTATGTTTAGTGCTTCTTTCAGGAGCTCTTATAAGGCGGGCCTGGTGGTAATGAAATCTCTCAGCAATTGTTGTTCATAAAGAATTTTATTTCTCTTTTGCTTATGAAGCTTAGTTTGGCTGGATATGAAATTCTGGGTTGAAAGTTCTTTTCTTTAAGGATGTTGAATATTGGCCCTCATTCTCTTCTGGCTTGTACGGTTTCTGCCCAGAGATCTGTTGTGAGTCTGATGGGCTTCCCTTTGTGGGTAACTCAATCTTTCTATCTGGCTGCCCTTGGCATTTTTCCCTTCGTTTCAACCCTGGTGAATCTGTCAATTATGTGCCTTGGGGGTTGCTCTTCTTGAGGAATATCTTTGTGGTGTTCTCTGTATTTCCTGAACTTGAATATTGGCCTTCCTTGCTAGGTTGGGGAAGTTCTCCTGGATAATGTCCTGAAGAGTGTTTTCCAGCTTGGATTCATTCTGTCCATCACATTCAGGTACACCTATCAAATGTAGATTAGGTGTTTTCACATAATCCCATATTTCTTGGAGGCTTTGTTCATTTCTTTTCACTCTTTTTTCTCTAATCTTGCATTCTCATTTTATTTCATTGAGTTGATCTTCAATCTCTGATATCCTTTCTTCTGCTTGGTCAATTCGGCTATTGAACCTTGTGCATGCTTTGTGAAGTTCTCGTGTTGTGTTTTTCAGCTCCATCAGATCATTTATAGTCTTCTCTAAGCTGTTTATTCTTGTTAGCATTTTGTCAAACCTTTTTTTCAAGATTCATAGTTTCCTTGCATTGGGTTAGAGCATGTTCTTTTAGCTCAGAGAAGTTTGTTTTTACCCACCTTCTGAAGCCTGTTTCTGTCAATTCATCAGACTCATTCTCTATCCAGCTTTGTTACCTTACTGGTGAGGAGTTGTGATCCCTTACTGGTGAGGAGTTGTGATCCCTTCGAGGAGGAGAGGTGTTCTGGTTTTGGGTGTTTTCATCCTTTTTTGTGCTGGTTTCTTCCCATCTTTGTGGATTCATCTACCTGTGGTCTTTGTAGTTAGTGACTTTCTGATGGGGTCTCTGAGTGGATGTCCTTTTTGTTGATGTTGAAGTTATTTCTTTCTGTTTTTTAGTTTTCCTTCTAACAGTCAGGCCCCTCTGCTGTAGGACTGCAGGAGGTCCACTCCATACCCTATTTGCCTGGGGATCACCTGCAGCAGCTGTAGAACAGTAAGGGTTGTTGCCAGTTTCTTCTGTTATCTTTGTCTCAGAAGGATACCCACCAGATGTCAACCTGAATTCTCCTTTATGAGGTGTCTCTTTGGATATATGGGAGTCAGGGAGCTGCTTGAGGAGACAGTCTTTCCCTTATAGGAGCTCAGTTGCTGAGCTGTCAGTTCTGTTGCTCTGTTCAGAGCTGCTGGGCAGGTATGTTTAAGTCTGCTACAGTGGAACTCATAACCGCCTTTTTTCCTAGGTGCTCTGTCCTGGGAAGGTGGGGCTTTATTTTTAAGTTCCTAACATGCTGTTGCCTGTTTTCAGAGATGGCCTGCCCAGCAAGGAGGTAGCCTAGTCACAGTCTACCAGCAGAGGTGTTGCTGAGCTGCCTGTGGGCTCTGCTCAGCTGCTGTGCGAACTTCCTTAGGGTCTTTTTTACAGAGGTATAGTTAGAACTGCCTCGGTAATGGCAGTCTGCCTCAGTAATGGTGGACTGCCTCAGTAGAGGTGGACTGCCTCAGTAATGGCAGATGCCTTTCCCCTCACAGACCTGCAGTGTCCTGGGTCCAGTTGTGCTTTCTGTGAAACTCTCAGTCCAGATCGTTTCAGATTGCTGGTCTTTGTCGGGGTGGAACCCACCCAGCCAGATCATCTGGCTCCCTGTTTCAGCCCCCTCTTTTTCAGTTGAATGGGCGGCTCTGTCTCCCAGGTGTTCCAGGCTCCAGTTGAAACGGCTGCCCAGATTTGGGTGAGTTTTTGTGTGGACACCTGCTGCACTGGTTGAAACTTCTCCTGGTCTGTGGGCAGTAATAACTCATTTGGAAATGTGGTGATCACTCACCCTCTGCATTGTTCTTACTGGAAACTGCACTCCAGAGCTGTTCCTGTTGGGCCATGGATCCTCTCCTCTTTTTTTTTTTTTGAGACTGCATCTCTCTCTGTTGCCCAGGCTGAATGACAGTGGCGTGACCTTGGCTCACAGCAACCTCCATCTCCTAGGTTCAAACAATTCTTGTGTCTCAGCCTCCTGAGTTGCTGAGACTACAGGTGCATCCCATGATCTTGCTAATTGTGTGTTTTTAGTAGAGACAGAGTTTTGCCTTGTTGGCCAAGCTGGTCTCTAACTCCTGACCTCAGGTGATCTACCTGCCTCAGCCTCCCAAAGTGTTGGGAGTACAGGTGTGAGCCACTGTGTCTGGCCAAAATTTCTATTTTTTTTTCCCATATGACACATGAGGTCAATTACAAAAAAACAAATTATATTTTTTAATGAATCCAAATTTCATGTTTTTTTTTTCTTTTATGCCATGGTACATATCATTACAAAAACAAAGTAGTGATTTTGCTTCAGTGAACACTGGATTTTGACCTTACTGGTAGAAAGACTATATCGATCAGGGCTTTACACTTACAGTACAGTATACTTAAAATATGGGTAGGCCTCATCCTTTGTAATTAATTAGCTTGTAATTAATATAAATGAGTCTAAATTTTCATGGTTTCTGTTTTTAACAATTGGACTTTTGAGTTACATTTCTTATATTTTAATTTTTTCTATGAAAATATTTTAAAACTGGAAAGAGAATACTAGAATCAATTAAATGCAAGGTTGAAAGGGTTTCATAATGTAAAAGAGCAATCTTCTTTTTGAAATTTTCAGTTTATAGTAAGGATCTAGCTCCTCTGCAGCTACCGATTTGGGAAATACCTGAAGTTTTTTTTCCCCTTGCACTTAAAGGCTATTCTAGCCCTGAAGCTGTCTAGTAAGGATGCAGACTTCAGAGTGCCAGGACAGTTCCATATCAGGAGTGAATTCAAGAAGAGAATCAGTGGAGTGAGGAGTCTCACGTTTTGGCTATAGGCTTTATAAGTAAGTAAAAACCACCTGTGAAGAGAAAAACCATTTATTTTTCAATACTTAAGATGGCCGAATAGGAACTGCTCTAGTCTGCAGCTTCCAGCCAGACCATTGCAAAAGCTGGGTGATTTCTGCATTTCCAACTAAGGTACCCAGTTCATCTCATTGTGACTAGTTAGGCAATGGGTACAGTCCACTGAGGACGAGCAGAAACGGTGGTGCGTCTCACCTGGGAAGTACGTGGAGCCAGGGGACCTCCCTCTCCCAGCCAAGGGAATCCATGGGAGACTGTGCTGTTCTGCCCAGATACTATGCTTTTCCCATGGTTTTTGCAATCCACAGATCAGGAGATTCCCTTGTGTTCCTACACCACTAGAGCCCTGGGTTTCAAGCACAAAACTGCGTGTTTTTGCTGGCTGTTTAGACACCGAGCTAGCTGTAGGAGTTTTTTTTTTCATATTCCAGTGGTGCCTGGAACCCCAGTGAGACAGAACCATTAACTCCCCTGGAAAGGGGGCTGCAGCCAGGAAGCCCAGTGGTCTTGCTCAGCAGGTCCCTTTCCCATGGAGCCCACAAAGCTAAGAACCACTGGCTTGAAATTCTCACTGCCAGCACAGCAGTCTGAAGTCATCCTGGTATGATCAGGCTTGGTCAGGGGAGGGGTGTCTGCCATTACTGAGGCTCGAGTAGGTGGTTTTCCACTGACAGTGCTAAGGAGGCTGGGAGGTTTGGACTGGATGAAATGTACTACAGTGTAGCAGAGCGGCTGTGGCTAGACTCCCTCTCTAGATTTCTCCTCACTGGGCAGGGCATCTGTGAAAGACAGGCAGCAGCCCCAGTCTGGGGCTTATGGAGAAAACTCCTATCTCCCTGGGACAGAGCACCTGGGGGAAGGGGTGGCTGTGTGCACAGCTTCAGTGGACATAAACTTTTCTGTCCTGCCTGCCGGCTCTAAAGAGGGCAGCTGATCCTGACAGAGGATTCTCCCAGAACACGCACTTGAGCTCTGCTTAGGGACAGACTGCCTCTTCAAGTGGGCTCCTGACCTATTTGATGAGACCCCTGTGCCTTCTTAGTGGGAGAGACCTCCCAACAGGGGTTGGCAGACACCTCAAATGGTAGAGCTCTGGCTGGCATTAGACTGATGCCCCCTTGGGACAAAGCTTTCAGAGGAAGGAGCAGGCAGCAATTTTTTTTCTGTTCTGCAGCCTCCACTGGTGACACCCAGGCAAACAAGGTCTGGAGTGGACTTCCAGCAAACTGCAGCAGACCTGCAGAAGAGGGTCCTGACTGTTAGAAAAAAAACCAACAGTGAGCAACAACATCAGCAAAAAGGACCCCCACACAAAAACCCCATTCAAACATCATCACCCTCAAATATCAAAGGTAGATCAATCCAGAATGATGAAGAAAAACCAGTGCAAAAACGCTGAAAATTCAAACAACCAGAATGCCTCTTCTCCAAATACTTACAGCTCCTCTCCATCAAGGGCACAAAACAGGACAGAGAATCAGATTGCTGAATTGGCAGAAGTAGGCTTTAGAAGATGGGTAATAACAAACTCCTTTAAGCTAAAGGAACATGTTCTAACCCAGTGCAAGGAAACTAAGAACCTTGACAGAAGGTTACTGGAACTGCTAACTAGAATAACCAGTTTAGAGAGGAACATATATGACCTGATGGAGCTGAAAAACAGCATGAGGACTTCATGAAGCATAAACAAGTATCAATAGCCAAATCAATCAAGCAGAAGAAAGGATTTCAGACATTGAATATCACCATAATGAAATAAGGCATGAAGACAAGATTAGAGAAAAAAAAAATGAAGTGGAACAAAGACTCCAAGAAATATAGGACTATGTGAAAAGACGAAACCTACAATTGATTGGTGTACCTGAAAGCGACAGGGAGAATGGAAGCAAGTTGGAAAACACATTCCAGGATATTATCCAGGAAAACGTACTCAACCTAGCAAGACAGGACAACGTTCAAATTCAGGAAATACAGAGAAACCACTAAGATACTCCTCGAGAAGAGCAACCCCAAGACACATAATCATCAGATTCTCCAAGGTTGAAATGAAGGAAAAAATGTTAAGGGCAGCCAGAGAGAAAGGTCAGGTGACCTACAAAAGGAAGCCTATCAGACTAACAGTGGATCTCTCTGCAGACACCCTACAAGCCAGAAGAGATTGGGGGTCAATATTCAACGTTGTTAAAGAAAATAATTTTCTATCCAGAATTTCATATCCAGCCAAACTTCATGAGTGAAGGAGAAATAAAATCCTTTACAGACAAGCAAACGCTGTGAGATTTTGTTACCACCAGGTCTGCCTTACAAGAGCTCCTGAAGGAAGGACTAAATATGGAAAGGAAAAAGCAGTACTAGCCACTGCAAAAACACACCAAAATATAAAGACCAGTAACACTATGAAGAAACCACTTCGACTAATGTGCAAAATAACCAGCTAGCATCATGATGACAGGATCAAATTAACCCATAACAATATTAACCTTATGTGTAAATGGGCTAAATGCCTCAGTTTAAAAGACATAGACTGGCAAATTGGATAGAGTCAAGACTCATCAGTGTGCAAAGACACATAGGTTTAAAATAAAGGGATGGAGGAATATTTACCAAGCAAATGGAAAGCAAAAAAAAAAAAAAAAAAAGGGTGGGGGTTTACCATCCTAGTCTTTCATAAAACAGACTTTAAACCAATAAAGATCAAAAAAGACCAAGAAGGACATTACATAATGTTAAAGAGATCAATGCAACAAGAAGAGCTAACTATCCTAAATACATAATGCACCCAATACAGGAGCACCTAGATTCATAAAACAAGTTCCTAGAGACCTACAAAGAGGCTTAGACTCCCACACAATAATAGTGGGAGACTTTAACCCCATTGTCAGTATTACATCAATGAGACAGAAGATTAACAAGGATATTCAGGACTTGAACTCAGCTGTGGACCAAGTGGACCTAATAGACATAGGGTTGCTATAGAACTCTTTACCCCAAATCAACAGAATATACATTCTACTCATCACCACATAGTACTTATTCTAAAATGGACCACATAATTGGAAGTAAAACACTCCTCAGCAAATGCAAAAGAATGGAAATCGTAACAAACAGTCTCTCAGACCACAGTGCAATCAAATTAGAATTTAGGATTAAGAAACTCACTCAAAACCACACGACTGCATGGAAATTGAACAACCTGCTCCTGAATGACCTTTGGGTAAATAATGAAATTAAGGGAGAAATAAAGAAGTTCTCTGAAACCAATGAGAACAAAGAGACAACGTACCAGAATCTCTGAGACACAGCAAAAGCAGTGTTAAGAGGCAAATTTATAGCACTAAATACCCACTTTAGAAAGCTGGAAAGATCTGAAATCAACACCCAAACATCAAAATTAAAAGAACTAGAGAAGCAAGAGCAAACACATTCAAAAGCTAGCGCAAGACAAGAAATAACTAAGATCAGAGCAGAACTGTGGAGATAGATGAAAAAACCCTTGAAAAAAAAATCAGTGAATCCAGGAGGTGTTTTTTTGAAAAGATTAACAAAATAGATAGACTGCTACCTAGACTATTAACAAAGAAAAAAGAGAAGAATCAAGTAGGTATAATAAAAAATGATCAAGGCAATATCACCACTAATCTCAGGGAAATACGGACTACCAACAGAGAATACTATAAACACCTCTATGCAAATAAACTAGAAAATCTACAAGAAATGGATAAATTCCTGGACACATACATTTTCCCAGGACTAAACCAGGAAGAAGTCAAATCCCTGAATAGACCAATAACAAGTTCTGAAATTGAGGCAGTGATGAATAGCCTGCCAACCAAAAAACACCCAGGACCAGACGAATTCACAGCCAAATTCTACCAGAGGTACAAAGAGGAACTGGTCCCATTTCTTCTGAAACTATTTAAAACCATTGAAAAAGAGGGACTTCTCCCTGACTCATTTTATGACACCAGCATCATCCTGATTCCAAAAGTTGACAGAGACACAACAAAAAAAGAAAATTTCAGGCCAGTATCCCTGATGAACATCAATGTGACAGTCTTCAGTAAAATTCTGGCAAACTAATCTAGCAGCACATCAAAAAGCTTAGCCACCACATTGAGTCAGCTTCGTCCCTGGGAAGCAAAGCTTATTTAACATATGTGAATGAATACACATAATCTATCACATAAACAGAACCAATGACAAAAAGCACACGACTATCTCAATAGATGCAGAAAAGTCCTTTGATAATTCAACACCCCTTCATGCTAAAAACTCTCAATAAACTAGGTATTGATGGAACATATCTCAAAATATAAGAGCTGTTTATGACAGACCCATAGCCAGTGTCATACTGAATGAGCAAAAGCTGGAAACATTCTGTTTAAAAACCAGCACAAGACAAGAATGCCCTCTGTCACCACTCCTATTCAGCATAGTATTACACGTTCTGGCCAGAGCAATCAGGCAAGAGAAAGAAAGAAAGTGTACTCAAATAGGAAGATAGGAAGTCAAATTGTCTCTGTTTGCAGATGATATGATTGTATGTTTAGAATACCCCATCATCTTGGCCCAGAACTCCTCAAGCTGATAAGCAATTTTAGTAAAGTTTCAGGATACAAAATCAATTTGCAAAAATCACAAGCATTTCTACACACCAACAATAGGCAAGGAGAGAGCCAAATCATGAGTGAATTCCCATTCACAATTGCTACAAGAGAATAAAATACTTAGAAATACAACTTATAAGGGACACGAAGGACCTCTTCAAGGAGAACTACAAACCACTGCTCAAGGAAATAAGAGAGAACACAAACAAATGAAAAAAAATTCCATATTCATGGATAGGAAGAATCAATATTGTGAAAATGGCCATATTGCTCAAAGTAATGTATAGATTCAATGCTATTCCCATCAAACTACCATTCACTTTATTCACAGAGCTAGAAAAAACTACTTTAAATTTCATATGGAACCGAGAAAGAGCCTGGATAGCCAAGATAATCCTAAGCAAAAGGAACAAACCTGGAGGCATCATGCTACTTGACTTCAAACTGTCCTACAAGGCAACAGTAACTAAAACAGCATGGTCCTGGTTCCAAAACATATACACACCAATGGAACAGAACAAAGGCCTCAGAAATAACACCACACATCTACAATTATTTGATCTTAGACAAACCTGACAGTAGCAATGTGGAAATGATTCTCTATTTAATAAATAGTGCTGGGAAACCTGGCTAGCCATATGCGGAAAACAGTCACCGGACTGCTGCCTTACACATTATACAAAAGGTAACCAAGATAGATTAAGGACTTTAATGTAAAACCTAATACCATAAAAAACCCTAGGTAATACCATTCTGGACATAGGCATGGGCAAAGACTTCATGACTAAAATACCAAATGCAATTGCAAGAAAAGCCAAAATTGACAAATGGGATCTAATTAAACTAAAGAGCTTCTGCACAGCAAAAGAAACTATCATCAGAGTGAACAGGCATTGTGCAGAATCAGAGAAAATTTTTGCAGTCGATCCATTTCACAAAGGTCTGATTTTCAGAATCTACAGAAATTTAAACAAATTTACAAGAAAAAAACAACCCCATCAAAAAGTGGTCAAAGGATATGAACAGACACTTCTCAAAGAAGACATGCAGTCAGCAAACATGGAAAATAGCTTATCATCATTGGTCCTTATAGAAATGCAAATCAAAAGCACAATGAGGTACCATCTCATGACAGTTAGGATTGCAATTATTAAAAAGGCAGGAAACAACAGTTGCTGGTGGGGTTGTAGAGAAAAAGGAATGCTTTTACACTGTTGGTTGGAGTGTAAATTAGTTCAACTATTGTGGAAGACAGTGTGGCAATTCCTCAAGGATTTAGAACCAGAAATACCATTTGACCCAGCAATCCCATTACTGGGTATGTACCCAAGGGATTATAAATCATTCTACCAAAAGAAACACATGTACACATGTGTTTATTGTAGCACTCTTGACAATAGCAAAGGCTTGGAACCAACCCAAATGCCCATCATTGATGGACTAGGTAAAGAAAATGTTGCATATATATACGATGGAATACTATGCAGCCATAAAAAAGGATGAGTTCATGTCCTTTGCAGGAACATGGATGAAGCTGGAAACAATCACTTTCAACAAAGTAACAGAGGAACAGAAAACCAAACACTGCATGTTCTCACTTATAAGTGGGAGTTGAACAATGAAAACACAAGAACACAGGGAGGGGAGCATCACATACCTGGGCCAGTCGGTGGGTAGAGGGTAAGGGGAAGGAGAGCTTTAGGACACATACCTATTGCAGGCAGAGCTTTAAACCTAGATGACATGTTGATAGGTGCAGCAAACCACCATGGCACATGTATACCTATGTAACAAACCTGCACGTTCTGCACATGTATCCCAGAACTTCAAGTTAAAAAAAAAAAAAGTAAGTACGGTTTATTTGATTTGATTTTGCGTGTAGAGTTCCTTAAGAATTTAAAGAATGCCTTTCTGAATCACAGAAAGTCATAGGTTAGAAATATAGCTTTAAAATGCTCTAAATCACTCTGAATTAAGAAAAAAAGTTTCATTTGTCCGGATAAAGTTTCAATTTGAAACAGCATTTAAAAATAAGTATTCACCAAATTGGTATACGAATTGTAACACAAGCAAACTACATCACTGACTTCGATTAGTGTCTCTACTGATTACTACTGTTGAACAGAAGTTGTGTGTAAGAATAGGAGAAGGTGAACTCATTGTTTTGAAGATCTCAAATAAGTTATTGTCTGAGGCCAGATCATAATTTTTATCTCCTCTTCAGTGTAGCAGATCTTAAGCTGCCCTCATGTGAATCACTTGCATAGCTTCATTGACTCTTACAGAAGTATTCCAGTAACTCTTTGAAATTTGTCCTAGAAAAATTGCACCCCTACACAATTCCTTCATATATAGTAGAAATTTCCCCCATGAAACATTTTCTTTAACCTTAACATTCTTTGATAATTATTTATGAAGTCCTTAAATAATTATTAAAACAAGTATTGGTTTTGCATATATATCAGCTTTGGAATACTGCTTAAGGGAAACCGTGATAAACTCTAACTCTTTTATGGTTATTTAGAGGAATACATCTATTGTTATAGTCTTAAGGAAAACTAAAACAGTTGTAACAAGTGACCACCAGGTGTGGTGGGACCTCATGATGTGAAGGGTGTACTCCATGGTCTGCCAACCAAGAAACTAAGTTATTTTGGGCAAATGATTCAGCTTACTTTATCTGTTATATAATTCCCAAGGTCTGTTATAGCTCCAAAATTTCATGGCATCACTCCACTTTAATTTATTATCTATCTAAAAAAAGTTAAAGAGAAAGATCAGTTAGCATTTAAATTTGAGTTTCTGGATATCTTATTTTTTCTCACTTCAGTGTTTGAGATTATGATTATTGGAGCCCTGTGCCTTTATAATGCATTAAGCAGAATGAGGTAGATTCCTAAAACTTTATTACAAATATTTATTCATTCCATGTATTTGTCTACACTGGGGTCAGTTTTTTTTTTCCTTCTTTTTAAAGACAGAGTCTTGCTGTATCATCCAGGCTGGACTGCAGTGGCATGATCATAGCTGACTGCAGCCTGTCTCCTGGGCTCAAGCAATCCTCCTCAAGCCTCCTGAGTAGCTGAGACTACAGGCATGTGCCAACACATCCAGCTCATTTTTACATTTTTTTTTTTTAGAAACAGGATCTTGCTACGTTGCTCAGGCTGGTCTTATACTCTAGACTTGAAATGATCCTCTTGTGTTGGTCTCCCAAAGTGCTAGAATTACAGACATGAGCCACTGCACCTGGCCTTTTCTCATTTTATATGTCTATCTGAAGAGTTTATTATTTGGCCAAGCTCACATGGCAAGATAGGTATCATGATGTGTTCAAACCCAGCTTTCTTGCTAACATTCTTGCAAGATAAACCAACTATTATTAAAGGTACTTGCTTCCTAATCAGATTACTTGAAAGTGTTAAACGAGAATGTATGTATAAGTTAACTTTTTAAAAACTTCTCTGTTGCCTGGAAGAATAATGAATGACCCAAAGGGATAGAAGCAAAATATTTCAGATAGTATATTAAGCATATACTTAGCCTTGTACAATCAAGAATTAATGATATACATGGAGTAATATTTAACTTTATTTTGTTATAAGCCCTTTTGGGATAGTGGTGGTTCCACATGACTTTTATCTTCTTTAATACTTAGTATATGCTAGAAATGTAGTCTGTGGGATCATATGAGTTGGAGAAGATTTACAGATAGCATTTTCAGAAACTGAACAGAAAAGCATATTGTCATTTGGAAAGATTTTTAAAATGTCTAATTTTCTTATTAAGATATTTAGCCCTTTTCATTTAGGATTATTTGCTTTTATTTTCCTGTTATAATTCAGTTTATTTCTATTATCTTGTCTACAGTTGAAATTTGGACAGCTGGCCTGTATCTTTTCTGATTTTCATTGTATTTAAAAACTCAGCTTTCCTTTTTCCTTAAGTGTTTATTGGTAAATATTAGGTGCTGTTTTTAAGTTTTCAGTTCTCTGATATAGTGCTACTTATTTATGTTATAAGCAAATGAACATATTTACTAATCAATGCACAATAAGAAACACAGTTTAAGTTGCTACCAATACCTGTGTGTGTGTGTATGTAACTGAAATATTTCACTAAAGAATTCATATTATTAATACCTCCATTTCACCTTGATATTTTGCTAGATTTTTAAATGACGGTTGTGACCAATTACAGTTCACATCTTCCACTAGTGGGTCACACTCTGTAACATTAAAATCAGTGTTAAATATATTAATTAGAATAAATGAAGGGTTCTTTTTTCATTCTGTTTGTATAGTAGATTTTATTGGATTATTTTATAAAATACACATTTTGTAGAATGGGTGGTATGTTATAAATGGATAGTAGGATATTTTCCTTTTTTATTTTGTACCAAGAGAATAAAAAACACTCCTGTTCAGTACATCTCTAGCAAGCCTATTCCAATAGCCACTGTCTCAAGTAGTTAATTTTTCTACATGTTAGTCACTCTTACATCTAAATGTTATAGTGCCTCAGTATAACTTGAATGTATACATTATTAATCCATTTATAGATGGGAACCAGAGTGTTGGGATTTCTCATGTTCCTATACAGTCTGAATCTTCTAAGGAAAGGCATTTACAGCGCCAATTTTTGTATAAGGAGAAATTTCAGAACAGTAAAACTAGTGACATGTCCCTCCATGGAGACATCCAAGGATAATAAAAATAAAAGACCTCCTCTTCCCCGTCCCAGAGGAGATTTGCTTACATTCTAGAGTAATGAATAATCTTTCTGGGACAGAGCAGAGTAGCAAACCAATAGAAGTCCAGAGTTCCTTAATTTGGGGGTTACTCTCCTGTGATGCGCTCTACTGTATGCACTAGTAACATCCATCCCTTACTGCATTGCCTCATGGAGATTGGAGCTCAGGGAACTGGCCCAAATATATTGTTCCAGCTGCTTTTGCTGCAAGTAATAAATTGTCTTTGTTTCTGATCGACAGTTCTTGTATCCTTATGTCATTGTGTGTGTGTATGTGTGTATGCAGAGAGAAAGCAAGCAGCAGATCGAAAAACAGTTGACTATCAGACCTTTGTGTGGGTGGTGGTGGTGGTGTTGTTGAGAGAGAGTTTTGCCCTGTTACCCAGTCTGGAGTGCAGTGGCATGATCATGGCTCATTTCAGCCTTCAAACTTTCAAAGTCCATGGGCTCAGGTGATCCTCCCAGCTGGGACTGAAGGCACCATACCCAGCAAATTTTTGCTTTTTTTTTTTTTTTAAGCAACGGGGTTTTGCCATGTTGCTAAGGCTGGTCTCAAACTCTTGGGCTCAGGGAATCCACCCATCTTGGCCTTCCAAAGTGCTGGGGTTTCAGGCATAAGCCACTATGCCTGGCCCTTTGTGGTGGTTTTTTAACTTAGCACTGGCTCATATAATTTAATTGTAGGTCTGTTTGTAAACCTGAAGCCCTTTCTATGCTTCCTTCCTTACATAAACAGATAAAATGAGTAGAAAATATGGTGCTAATGATTAGTATTTGGTATAAATAGATAAATGTTTCATATCACATTTACATGCCTATAATCTATGATCAGTGAGCAATCTGAATATTTTTTCATCAATCCTCATATGTTAAACTAAAAAAGTGATAGATTGAGGCTGGGATATCTAGTGGCAATATTATATTTATATGAATAGAGTTTGTGTATATACACATATTTCAGAATATATTGAAAAATAAAAGTATAATGACCTTGATAAAAATATTCACTTAAAAATCCTTTTAATAATGCCCACAGGAAAGAAATGCTTCTAGAATTTTTAAATTAATCATTTTTCTCAGTACTTTAGATTGTAATGCAAGCTGAAGAAATGGACTTAAGAAACAATTTAATTACAATAATAAAGTTTCAAAAATTCTAAATTTACCTCATAATTGCAACATGCAAAATTAGATCATATCTTTATACTTGTTATGAAATTACCTCATATCCAAAAATATTTATGTCGAGTGACAGGGTTTTTGCAGTAGTTTGGATAGTATTAACCTTGTGTTTTGTTAAGTTAACCTTGTGGAACTTTTGAGGGAAATGCATTAATTTAGCATTAATATAGACTTCTAAAATTCAATGTGATTTAGAACAGTTGATTTAATGTTATCTGTGGCTAATACAAAAGACTATGGTCCACTGATTTATTTCAATTTTTATTCTCAAAGGTACATACTAGATTATGTGTGAAGAAGTTTGTGACCAAAATAATATAGTTGATTCTGTTTTGAAAATCTAGAATAAAATTTATGCAAAAGCATATGTATTATTTCTTTATGAATACAGTTTTATACAAGAAACTCCTCCATACCCACATAAGTAGATACATTCTCATAGTGACGTAGAAAACTGAGAAAACTTTTCATTCTCAGAACTAGGAATTCTTGTGTTTGGCTACAGGGGAAAGACAAAGGTATTAGAGTATTAAATAATATATCATCAACAAATACTACATTTCTCCAGATCTATTTATAAATATAGTAACCTTTTGGAAGTGCAATGGAACAAACATAGTTAATTGAGAAAAATTTTTAGTAACATACATAATTTGTAAATATTGAATAGTTTTTAAAATGATGCCCTGAGTCATAGTTATTTCAAATAGTACATAATGCAAGAAGAAACTAGAATAATAGCAGAATAAGTCACAGTGACTAAAATCATATTTTTTTAAAGAAATTGGGGTGTCTCTATGGTGCCCAGGCAGGCTGGAGTGCATTGGTGCAATCATAGCTCACTGTAGCCTTGACTCCTGGCTTCAAGCAATCCTCCTGTCTCTGCCTCCCTTTTGTAGTTTCAGGTCTTACGTTTAAGTCTTTCATCCATTTTGAGTTGGTTGTTATGTGTGGTATAAGATGAGGGTCTAGTTCTATTCTCTATATGGATATCTTTGCTCTATATATTTCTTTGTATAATAGGACCATGCTGTTTTGGTTACTGTAGCTTGGTAATATAATTTGAATTCAGGTAGTGTGATGCCTCCAGCTTTGCCCTTTTTGCTCAGGATTACTTCAGCTATTTTTAGTCTTTTGTGATTCAATATGAATTTTAGGATTTGTTTTTTCTATTTCTGTGAAGAATACTTTTGGTATTTTCATAGGGATTGCCTTTAATCTGTAGTTCACTTTTGTTAGTGAAGATATTTTAAGAAGGCCAAGCATGGTGGCTCATGCCTATAATCTAGGTCTTTGGGAGGCTGAAGTGGATGGATTGCTTGAGGCCAGGGATTCAAGACCAGGCTAGGCAATATGGCAAGATCCTTTCTACAAAAAATAAGCTAGGCATGGTAGCATACACCTGTAGTCCCATCTGCTTCAGAGGCTGAAGCAGAAGGATCTTTTGGGCCCAGGTGGTCAAGTCTTCAGTGAGCTATAATCATGTCACTGCACTCTAGCTTGAGCAACCAAGAGAGATCTTACCTCTATGTAAAAGAAACAAATTATGATTAAAGAAAAAAGACATTTTTAACAATAGTCTTTCAATTCATGAACATTGGATGTCTTTTTTTCCTTTTCTCCTCTTCAATTTCTTTCATCAGTGTTTTATAATTTTGCTTGTACAGATCTTTTATCCCTTTGGTTAAATTTATTTCCTAGTTTTTTTTTTTTGTAGCTATTGTAAATGGTTTACTTTCTTGATTTCTTTTTCAGATTGGTTGCTCTTAGTGTATAGAAATGCTATTGACTTTTGTATGTTGATTTTGTATCTGACAACTACTAAATTCATTTATCAATTCTAATATAGTCTAATATATTAGACTAGAAATATAAGAGCTCTCCTGGAGAATGTTCCATGTACTGATGAGAAGAATGTGTACTCTGTAGCAGTTGGATGAAATGTTCTGTAAATGTCTATTAGGTTTATTTGATCTAGAGTATAGTTTAACTTTAGTTTGTTGATTTTCTGTTGGGATGATCTGTCCATTGCTGAAAATAGGAAATTGAAATCCCCTACTATTACTGCATTTCTCTCTCACTGTTGTGCACTTGTGCTCGCTCTCTCTCTGTCTCTCTCTCTCTCTCTCCTACTCTCTCACTCTCCCCACCTTTATATATAATAATATTTGCTTTATATATTTGAGTGCACTGATGTTGGGTGCATATATATTTACTATTGTTATATCCTTTTGCTAAATTGACCCCTTTATCATTATATAATGACCTCCTTAGACCCTTTTTACAGTTTTTGACTTAAAGTCTATTTTGCCTAATATAATTATAGGTATTATAGGCATTCCTGCTCTTTTCTGGTTTTTATTTGAATAGAATATCTTTCTGCATCCCTTCACTTTCAGTGTATATGTGTCTGTATAGGTGAAATGAGTTTCTTGTAGCCAGCATATTTCGTTGTGTCTTGTTTTTAAAATCCATTCACTCACCCTGCAGCTTTTTTTGTTTTTGTTCTTGTTTGTTTTTTTGTGAGACAGGCTCTTGCTCTGTTACCCTTGCTGGAGTGCAGTGGCACAATCTCAAATCACTGCAACCTCTACCTCCTGGTACAAGTGATTCTCCTGCCTCAGCCTCCCGAGTAGCTGGGACTATAGGTGCGTGCCACCACACCTGGCTAATTTTTGTATTTTTAGTAGAGATGGGGTTTCACTGTGTTGGCCAGGCTGGTCTCGAACTCCTGACCTTGTAATCTGCCTGCCTCGGCCTCCCAAAGTTCTGGGATTACAGGAATGAGCCACCATGCCTAGCCCACCCTGTGTTTTAATTGGAGCATTTAGTCATTTACATTCAGTATTATTGATACAGTTTTACTACTCTTATTTTGTTACTTGTTTTCTAGTTGTTTTGTAACTGCTTCTTTCTTTTCTTACTGTCTTTCTTTGTTGTTATGTGATTTTTCTCTTGAAAGTACATTTTAATTTATTGCTTTTTATTCATTTTTGCTTTGTGGTTGCCATGAGGTTTATAAGTAAACATCCTGTAGTTATAGCAAGTATTTAAAACTGATACCAACTTAATTTGAATTGGAAAAAAACACACACACAAAAGTGCCTATTAACTTCTTTCTCCTCCCATTTTGAATTTCTGATGTCATAGTCACATTTTTATATTTCCTATCTCATAACAAATTGTTGTAGTTATTATTTTTAATAGTTTTGTCTTTTACTCTTCTTACTATGGATATTAGTTTTTTAAACACTGCAAATACAATACTAATATAACACTCACATTAGTGTTCCTTTCTTCCAGTTTGAAGAAGTTTTTAAAGCATTTCTTGTTGGACAAATCTGGTTATGACAAATTCCCTTTGCTTTTATTTGTCTAAGAAAGTCTTTATCTCTCCTTTATTTTTGAGGGATAATTGTGCTGAGCATAGTAATTTTGGTTGACAGTTTCTTCCCCACCAGCATCCAAATATATTGTTCCACATTTTCCTGGCTTATAAGGTTTCTGCTAAAAAAGTCTGCCACCTGGCATATTGGATCTTCCTTGCATGTTACTTACTTATTTTCTTTCACTGATGTCAGAATTTTTTCTTTGTCTTTGACCTTTTGAGTTTGATTATAATATGTCTCAGAGTCATCTTCTTTGTGTTTAATCTAATTAGTGATCTTTGTTGTTACTCTACCTGAATATTTATATCTTTTTTCAGGTATGTAAAGTTTTCTGTTATCATTTCCTTGTATAAGTTTTCTACCCTTTTATCTTTCTCAGTCCTTTTTTGACTCCAATAGCCTTAATATTTGCTCTTTTGATGTTGTTTCACAGATTTTTTTAAAGCTTTCTTTTTTTTCTCTTATCATATTTTTAATCACCTTTCTGTGAGCTCACTGTTCTTTTGTTTATTTCTGCTTCTGTTGCTCTCTATTGCAAGTTTTGTTTTATTATGTTTTTTATTTGTAGGATTTCTGGGTTTTTTTAAATGTTATTTCAGTCTCTATTTCTCTGATAAATTTCTGAATTAATTTTTTTCTTGAAGTTCTTTGAGCTTCCTTAAAACAGATATTTTGAACTCTTGTACAGATCACATATCTGTGTCACTTTCAGGTTAGTCTCTGGTACCTTATTTTGTTCTTTAGGTGTGATCATATTTTCCTAAATGTTGTCAATGCTTTAGAAGTGTGATGATGTCTGTGCATTAAGGGATTTGTTATTTATTTTCGTCTTCCTCGTCTGGCTTTGTTTGTGCCTGTCCTTCTTAAAGGTACCTTCCAGGGATTCTAACGATGACTGACAATTGCATTCCCTGAGTCTCTGACCAATTACAGCCATCTCGGGACTAGAGGATGCTTTAAGACTAGGTTTGCTATCAGCCCTGCAAGGGGTCCAAGGTTGACACAGCCTTCTGGCCCAGAAGGACTTGGGGAGGACCCAAGGTACTTGGGCTGCATGATAATGCCATCCAGACACCTGAGGCCAGAAGACTGTCCTAGCGGTCCAGATGGGTTTGCCTTCCAACAAGTCTCTGCACAGATGGGATAGATCCCCTACTACAATGAGAGTGGGTGGAGTTTAGAATGTGCCTCTTTGGAACCTTCTGTGGGAAGGAGGCTGATTGGCTCACTTCACTGACTCAGATGGGCATGCATCACCCAACAGGTCCCAGCACAATTTGGGTAGTTTCTTGACTGCAGCAAGAGGGATTAGAGCCAAGACTGGGCCCGTTCAGCCTCTACTATGGATATGTCTTTCACATTGGTGCAGTTGGGCGTACGTCTCGCAGCAGGTCCCTCCATAGATGGAATGGTTCCCTTACTACAGCAGGGGAGGCTGGAGGTAAGACAGTCTTCCCTTGGGATTTGCTGTGGAACAGAGGATTGAGAGCCTGGTCTTGGCTCAGAAGGGTGTACATTGCCCTGAATGTTCCTGCACATTAGGATACTTCCCCAACTGCAGTGAGAGGAGCCAAAGCTGAAACTGTACCACCCTGGGACCTGCTGTTGGATGGAGGGTAGTGTGCCTGTCCTGTTGGCTGAGATGGGCGTATGTCTCCCAACAGGTCCCTGTATAGACAGGATAGTTCCCTAACAGTGGGAAGAGAGTCTGGATCTGAGACTGGACCCTCTCAGGATCTGCTGTGGAATGGAGGCTGGAGAACCTGGTCTGAGCATGCATCTCCCAGGTAGACCCTGCAGAGAAGATAGTTTCGTGGTTGCAGCAGGAAAGGCTGGAGCTGAGACTGGGCTCCCTCAGGATCTCCTGTGGTCCAGAATCTGGAGAGCCTGTCTTGTTTACCCAGACAGATAACCTTCTTCCAGCAGCTCTCTGCACAATTATTTTTAGACCACAGCAAGAAGGGTCAGAGCTGAGAATGGGCCACCTGAGGATTTGCTGTGGGATGGAAGTTAGTGTGCCTGTCTCATCAGCTCAAATGGGTACCCATCTCTCAGCAGGTTCCTGTTTCTGCACAGACAGGATGCATCCTCTACTGCAGCAGGAGGAGCTGGTGCTGAGTCTGGGGCCCCTCCTTGGAATCTGTGGCGTGGAGTCTGGAGACAGTGGTCTCACTGACTCAGAGACACACCCATAGGAGACAAATTTCCAACTTCTTCTAGTAAGCAATCATTTGAATCATTAAGTATTTGTGGTGCATTATACATAACCTCACTTAATTACATTCATACCTGTACTTTCTTATTGCTACCTAATATTCGAGGAATAGATATTTCCCTTCTTTCCTCTCTATATTTAAAACATTTCATCTATATTTTCTTCTCATGCCTTGAGTCTAATCTCAAATCTTATTCTCTTCTTGATCTTTGCTAACTTTGTTGTAAATGTACTCCTATCCCAACATTGAAACAAACAGGCAAACTCTCCATCTGCCTGATCTATCCTAATTTCAGCTGAATTTCTTGACAGTGTAGTTCATGCTTCTTTATCTCTGATGCATTTAGCTGCTCTCACCACGTTTTTGAAATCCAGTTGACAGGAGTCACCCATGACTTTTTAGTTGCCAAATCTGGTGAGCACTTTTCAGTTCTTATCTATTTGATTTATCTCTGGTATTTATCCGTGTTGACCCTACCATAACTCTGAAACTTTTCCTCTGTCTTGATTGGCTTATGTGATACTTTTACCCTCAGATTTTTCTTCTTTTCTGGCTCCTCTTCTTCCTTTTCCACAGCTGATAATTCCTACTCTTACAGCTCTTCTAATGTTTACCTTTCCTTTATCTTTAGCCAAAGGCTATGGCATGGATGTGTGTGTGTGTGTGTTTGTGTGTGTGTGTTCTAGCAACCTCTTTGCAAATGAATTCCAATGGATTTTAACGCTAAGCTGGAGTGTCACAGGTTCTACTTGTGATTTCTTCTCCTTTATCTTCCTAGGAGTTTTACATAATCTACACTAGTGATCATTACTTCCCACAGTCTTTTCCTGACACTTTGTTTTCACCCTTTCTCCAGTTCATTCACTTCTCTTTTAGATTATAGAACAATTTTCCTCTGTTCTCCCGACATCCATTCTGGCTCTTCTCCAGTCTGTGTTCCATAGAGCTACTTAAAACCCTACTAAGAGACAAATTTTGTGATATCATTTCCTTACAATGCTTCAGTAATTAATGTTAACAGTTAGGTTAAAAACAGCCTTATCTTTAAGAAAACTTTTAAACTGACTTAAAATTTATATAATATGAAATAAATCATTTTAAAGTAGACAATTTAGTAGCATTTATTGCATTCACAGTGCTGCAAACCATAATTTTTAAATTGTTCTAAGTTTTCATCACCCCAAAGGGAAACTCCATACCCGTCAAGCAGTCATTTGTCATTCTCCCCTCTGGCTAGCCCCTAGCATCCATTAATCAGCTTTCTATGTCCATGGATTTACCTATTATGTATTTTGTATACATTTTCACTAACCCTTGTTATTTTATTTTCCTGTTTTAAATGCTGTTAATGTCTAATTTAGTGGGTATAAAGTTATATCTCATTGTATTTATGATTTGTCTTTCCCTAATGACTAATGATATTGTAAACCTTTTCGTGTGCTTCTTGTCCATGCATACATCTTTTTGGGAGAAATGTATATTCAACTTATTTTTCCATTTTTTATTTGATTTTTATTTTTAACCAAGAAATATAAGTGATCAGATCTGGAACCTTGCCAGGTTTAATGATTATCCAAGCAGAACCACATTTTGACTTTTGATGTTATTATTATAGTCCTATTTTTCATAATTACTAGAATATTAACAGCATCTCTAGACCCCTTGTACTTAAAACATAGTAAATTATTTTAAATCTTCATATTAAAATATTCAGTATGTCTTGAAAGTTTTAATATAGAAAGAACATTCTATTAAGCATTTCTCTATATCCTAAAATGCAATTATAAAATGGGCATAATTTGCCAATTAAGTAGCTTTCATTGGTTGATATTTGAACAAATTGCTGATACTTGCTTCTGTGATGTTTACTTTTTTAAAAAAAATTTTGTGCTTTCTTATTTATACTTCCAAACAATTGCTATGTTTGTGTGTCAGTTGTAAATCTGAAATAAAATTGTTTTTAGCAGTCTTTCACATAAAATCTTCATTGAGACTAAAGAGATACTGGATTACAATCAACATTTGTAGATATGTCATATGTAGAGAACCAAAAAAACTTATAAATCTGATACAAATATCAATGTGCTGCCTGGGCGCAGTGACTCATGCCTGTAATCTCAGCATTTCGGGAGGCCGAGGCAGGTTGATCACTTGAGTCTTAGGAGTTCAAGATTAGACTTCTACACATATGTCTACACATATGCAGTCGTTTGTAGACATATGTGTAGAAGCAAAAAATTTGAGTCACCTTACGTGTTCATTCCTCTCTCAGGTCAAAGAAGGTGATGGTTTGCCTTCTTGTTTCAGCTTTCATACTGTAAACAAGTCTGCTTTTCAATGCATATTTAGTGCCATAATAATCACATTTTTTTGTTGTTGATTTTTCTGTTTAAAATGGTTCCCAAGCATAGTGCAGATATGCTGTCTAGTGTTTCTAAGCATAAGAAGGCTGTGATACAACTTAGAGAATAAAAATCTGTAATAGACAAACTTGGTTTAGGCATGAGTTACACTGCTGTTGACTGTGAGTTCATTGTTAATAAATCAAATATGAAATATCGGTATCTATACATATTTAAATATAATTATATATAAATATAAATAAAATAAGCAATTTTTAAAAAGAAACATACATTTTAGAAATGATGTATTAGCATTGATTGGTTGGCAAAAATGTCGTTTGGAGAGGTTTGCAGGAAACTAACCCTGTCTTTTTTCCAAGAACAGTAATTCTGCAGGAGGCAAAACCTATTTTCCAAGTTAGAGTACAGTGGCATGAACATGACTCACTGCAGCTTTGACCTTCTGTGCTTCTGCCCCAGCTTTCCAAGTAGCTCAGACTACAGGAACATGTCACCATGCCTGGATAACTTTTGTATTTTTTGTAGAGACAGGGTTGCCCAGGCTTGTCTTGAATTTCTGGGCTCAAATGATCCTCCCATTTTGGCCCCCCAGAATGGTGAGATTAGAGATATGAGCCTCCATGCCCAGCCCTAGTTAACCTTTTGTGGTGTTTCTTTTTTTCTTTTTAACTTAATATTTCTAAATTTCTTCTGGGGTAAA
Organism: Cacajao melanocephalus; assembly: GCA_963573385.1. Classification (NCBI taxonomy): domain Eukaryota; kingdom Metazoa; phylum Chordata; class Mammalia; order Primates; family Pitheciidae; genus Cacajao; species Cacajao melanocephalus. Next base: position 24,245 of record CAUYLG010028909.1, read on the forward strand.
CATTTACTATATAGAGGCTGTGTGTCGTTTACCTCTTCATAGTATCACACATCAGATACTTCTAACATAACCATGATAAATATTAGTAGTTTCATGGTCTTATTTACACTTTCCAGCTTTACCAGAATTCACTAATCTACTTCAAGTTTCTGTCTGAAATATTCTTTTTTTTTTTTTTTTTTGAGATGGAGTTTCACTCTTGTTGCCCAGGCTGGAGTGCAGTGGCATGATCTCAGCTCACTGCAACCTCTGCCTTCCGGTTTCACGCGATTCTCCTGCCTCAGCCTCTTGAGTAGCTGGGATTACACGTGCCCACCATCACACCGCCTAATTATTGTCTTTTTAGTAGAGACAGGGTTTCACTGTGTTGGCCTGGCTGGGCTTGAACTGACCTTGTGATCCACCCACGTTGGCCTCCCAAAGTGCTGGGATTACAGTCATGAGCCACCAAGCCTGGCCTTTTTTTGTTTGTTTTTTTTTTTTTTTTTTGAGACAGTTTCTCACACTGTTGCCCAAGCTGGAGTGCAAAGGCCCCATCTCAGATTGCTGCAACCTCCGCCTCCTGGGTTCAAGCAATTCTCCTGCCTCAGGTAGCTGGGACTATAGGCACATCACCATACCTAGCTAATTTTTATATTTTTAGTAAATATGGGGTTTCACCATTTGGCCAGGCTGGTCTCAAACTCCTGATCTCAAGTGATCTGCCCGTGTCAGCCTCCCAAAGTGCTGGGATTATAGGCATGAGCCACTGCATCTGGCCTCTGTCTGAAATATTCTCATTGTTCATCATACAGTATATTGGGCTATAGTACTGTATTTTGCTCCAGGGTGTTTATAACCATTTATGCTGAGTTTAGCCATTTTACTTAAGAATTTACTAATTCATTGTTGATAAAGAGTTACTAGTTGGGCATGGTGGTGCATGCCTATAATCCTAGCACTTTGGGAGGCCAAGGCAGGTGGATCTCTTGAGTCCAGGAGCTCAAGACCAGCCAAGACTACATAGCAAATTTGATCTCTACAAAAATTACAAATGTTAGCCAGGTGTGGTGGTACATGCCTGTAGTCCCAGCTACTCAGGAGGCTGAGGTAGGAGGATTGCTTGAGGCCAAGAGGTAGAGGCTGCATGCAATGAGCCATGATTGCGCCACTGTGCTCCAGCCTCAGAGACAGAGCAGTACCACAAAAAGAATTAGAAGAATTTTTTATGTAACAAATATCAGTTGCATATTTGGATAGTTGATTGTATTCATGAAGTCAAAGTAAATTTTTTTGTTCATTAAAAGTAAAGGAATTTGGGGCTGTCTGCTTTTGATAAGTTGAAGTAACAAGTATTGTACTTATCCTCCACCTAAAATAATGATTAAAGAAAATTTGTATGTTTATCTCTTAAGACACAGAACAAGCATTTGATAAAACCCAACATCCATTCCTCATAAAATCTCTACTGAAACTGGTAATAGAGAGGGACTTCCTCAGCCTGATAATTAGCATCTATAAAGAACTAATGGTAACATTATATTTACTGGTGAAAGTCTGAATGCTTTCTCACTAAGATCAGGAATAAGACAAGGATGTTTGCTTTCATTACTTCTGTTCGATATTGTACTGGAGGTTCTAGCCAGTGCAATTAGTTAAGAAAAAGAAGTACTTCTAGATTTAAAAACAGAAATAAATCAATCATCATACTTCAGTGATACGATCATCTATGTATGTTATTCTGTAGAATCTACAAAAAAGTACTAGAATGAGTAATTGAGTTTAGCACACTTGCAGAATGTAAGATCAGTACTTAAAACTTGTGTGGTTTTCTGCACTAGGAAGAAAAATTTGAGACTGAAATTTAGTAAAAGCTATATTTTCTATCACATAAATAATAGGCTATACTTGGGGGAAAACCTGACAAAAGATCTGGAAGATCTTTACTCTGAAAAGTGTGAAAACATTACTAAATGAAAATAAGTGAGCAGATTCCTCACATATGATACTAATAGAATGATCCATTTGAAATTAATTGCACATCAGCTATATATATAAGCCCAAACTTAAACAATTGTGTATCATAAATATGTACAATTAATTTTGTTAATTCAAATCCCTATACTACTGTTAAAACAAATTAGAAAGACAAAGGAACTCACCTCAATTTTTGATTCTAAGATGAATCTGTCTCTAAAAAGTACTGAACACCTCTGAAAAGTTACAGATGTGGTGTAGATTTTCTCCCATAACCTCATGTATATCAATTATTATTATTTATTAGGAAATCAGAACTAGTTTAAATAGTCATAACGTTGACCAACTGCTTTTCTTGTTAAATACATTTGACTGGTAACTTAATGTTTTGAGTTAGCCGTCTAAAATTTTGGAAAGCAACATCTTTTGTACTTTTTGTAGAATGATTTCTGCAGTCTTTCTGATAAATAATTGACCCTCCAGATCATTGTTGGCAGTTTTAAATATGTGTGATTATGATACGGAGTATTTAAAATATTTTATTATAACCATTTGATCAATATTTTTGTCATATAACTTTTTTAAAAAATAAAATTTAGAGATGGGAGTCACGCTGTGTTGCCCAGGCTGGTCTTAAACTCCTGGTCTTGAGTGATCCTCCTGCCTTGGCCTCCCAAAGTGCTGGGATTACAGGTGTAAGCCACTGCACCCAGCCTAGAGTAAACTTTTGATAAATATTTTTGATTATGTAGAATAATTTTAGGGTGAACTCAAAGTAGACTTTTTCAATTTTTATGGTGGAGATGTATTTATACTGTTAGTTCCAGGATATCTTTACTGATCATCTCCTGTGTTTTTCATTATAACGTTTCTTTCTCAAACAACACATTATGATGAAAGATCAATTTTTAGCAATAAGTATATACTAGCTATTGCAACTTTGGGGTTTGGGAAGGAAATTTTAAAGTCAACTGTGTTTACATGTTAGAAACATGTTGGAAAAGTCATTCTAGGATTGGAAGGAAATGAGAAGATTTAGGATTAACTGCTAATAGGTACAAGGTTTCTTCTCAGGGTGAGAAAATGTTCTAAAATTATTTGTGGTGATGGTTGCACAAGTATGATTATACCTAAAATCATTGAATCATATACTTGGATAAACAAAAGGCATTTATATCAGAAAGGAAAGAGTAAAACTGTGTTTGTAGATAACATGATCTTATATGCTAAACAAAAATCTTAAGGAATCCCTTAAAAATCTGTTAGTTGTAATAAATGGCTTTTTACGCTATCCACACAGGGGTCCATACAGTGTTGTTCTAGATTCTCATAATTTAAAGTGAAACTTTTCACAATGTCCAGAGCCCTTGATGTTCTGCAAATGAAAGAGGAGGATGTCCTTAAGTTCCTTGCAGCAGGCACCCACTTAGGTGGCACCAATCTTGACTTCCAAATGGAAAAGTGTATTTATAAAAGGAAAAGTGACGACATCTACATCATAGATCTGAAAAGGACCTGGGAGAAGCTTCTGCTGGCAGCTCGTGCCATTGTTGCCATTGAAAACCCCACTGATGTCAGTTTTATATCCTCTAGGAATACTGGCCAGAAGGCCATGCTGAAGTTTGCTGCTGCCACTGGAGCCACTCCAAATGCTGGCTGCCTCAATCCTGGAACCTTCACTATCCATATCCAGGCAATGTCCCAGGAGTCACGGCTTCTTGTGGTTACTGACCCCAGGGCTGATCACCAGCATCTCACAGAGGCATCCTATGTTAACCTACCTACCATTGCTTTGTGTAACAGATTCTCCTCTGCACTATGTGGACATTGCCATTCCGTGCAACAACAAGGGAGCTCACTCGGTTTGATGTGGTAGATGCCGGCCTGGCAAGTTTTGCAAATGTGTGGCACCATTTCCTATGAATACCCCTGGGAGGTGATGCCTGATCTCTACTCTACAGAGATCCTGAAGAGATTGAAAAAGAAGAGCAGGCTGCTGCTGAAAAGGCTGTGACCAAGAAGGAATTTCAGGGTGAATGGACTGTTCCAGCTCCTGAGTTCACTACTACTCAGCCTGAGGTTGCAGACTGGTCTGAAAGTGTGCAGATGCCCTCTGTACCTATTCAACAGTTCCCTGCTAAAGATGGGAGTGCTTAGCCTACCTCGGAAGACTGGTCCACAGCTCCCACTGCTCAGGCCATTAAATGGGTAGGAGCAACCCCTGAATGGTATTAAGCTGTTCTTGCACACGTTCTTAAGCAACATGGAAATAAGGTTGATGGAAAATAAATGTCAGTTTCTAAAAAAACAAAAAGGTAATTCATTCAGTAAGGTTGACAGATACATATCAAGATAGAAAAATCTGGATTTTTGCACAGTATTAATGGACAAACTGAAAATGAAGTTATGAAACAATTTCATTTAAGTAGTTTCAAAAGAAATAGTGTGCTTGAGTATAAATATAACAACAGAAGTGTGAAACTTATACTCTAAAAACTGTATAATACTGAAAGAAAGGAAACTAAATGGAAAGACATTAAATTTTGATATTCTGAAAGGATTTAATATTTTTAGGATGGCAATTCTCCCCCAAATTGATCTAAAATAAATTTCCTACTAAAATCCCAGCTAAATTCTTTGCAGAATTTGGCAAGCTGCTCTTAAAATTAATATGGAAATTCAACGGACCCAGTATAGCCAAAACAATCTTGAAAAAGACCAAAATTGTGTTTCTCACTTCTCAATTAAAAAATGTATAATGAAGCCACACCAATATGTAGTTCTGGTATAATGATAGACATATCTTTAATGGTATAGAATTGAGAACAGAAATAAATCTTCACATTTATGGTAACCTGACTTTCTATAAGTGTGCCATGGCATAAAGAATCTTTTCAACAAAGGGTACTGGAACACCTGTCCATCCATATAGAAAAAAAAATGAAGTGGACTCCTATCTTCATATGCAAAACTTAACTCAAAATGAATTAAAGACTTAAATGTAAAACTGCAACCGTTTAAAGAAGACAGGAATACATGTTTATGACCTGGCATATGATATGAATTGGCAAATGATTCTTAGATAGGAAACCAAAAGCATAAGAGAAAAGAATAAATAAATTAGATTTCATCAAGTTTTAGAACTTTTGTGCTTTAAAGAATACCATCAAGAAAGTGAAAAGACAATCCACAGAATGAGAGAAAATTGTTTGTACTTACAAATCTATTTTATCTTGAATATATAAAGAATTATTTAGACTCAGTAATGATGAAAAGAGAAATAACTCAGTTTAACAAAATGAGCAGAGTATCTGAATAGGCAGTCTCCCAAAAGAAGATGTACAAATGACTAATGAGCACATAAAAAGATGCTCAACATAATTAGCTATCAGGTATATTAATGTCAAACTACAATGGGATACCATTTCACACCTGCTTGGATGATAGGTGTAATCAGAAGGACAGAAGTTTTGGCAAGGATTTGGAGAACCCAAAGGCATTACTGGTGGGAATGTTAAAAGGTATAGACTTTCTGGAAAAGAGTCTTGCAATTCCTTAAATATTTGAACATAGAGTTGCCATATCCAGCAGTTCTACTTCTAGGTATATACCCAAGACAAATGAAAATGTTTGCACAAATGTTTATAGCAGCATTATGTATAATAGCCTAAACATGGAAACAATCCAAGTGTGTTACTAACTGATAAATGAAGAAACAAAATTTGGAATATGCATACAATGTAATATTATTTGACAAAAAAGGAATGAAGTACTGATACATGCTACTACATGGGCAAATTTTGAAAATACCATGCTAAATGAAAGAAGCCAGTCATAAAAGTATACATGTTTTATGATTCCATATTTAAGAAGTGGCCTAAATATGCATGTCTGTAGAGAGAGAAAACAAATTAGTGGTTGCCTAGGGCTTGTAAGAAGGAGGTTTTGGAAGTGGTGACTTAGGAATGAACTGGTTTTTTTGGGGGGTATTGAAAAATGTTCTAAAATTGATGTGATGCTTGTACAACTCCAAATATACTAAACACCATTGAATTGTACACTTTAGAGGGATGAATTGTGTAGTATGTGAATTATATCTCAAGAAGCTGATATATAAAGAATATATATTTATTGATTAAAAGGATTGCTACAAATCCATCCTTCGAATGGATTTTACCTGTATGTGATATTTTCACCATGAAACATTGATCATTTGCAGAGTTTTGTTCCTTAAATTATGCACATCTTACAAATGTAAAATGTCTCATTTGTCAATATCACTACTAAACAAGAAAACAGTCTTTAAGTATTGGGAACCTCACTGGTGGATATGAGTTTTACACAATCATAATTTTCAGAGACCCAGGGAGAATTATCTCCCATTTTTTGGTTATTTTTTAATACCTTGTTGCCTAATTGTCTTTCTGAAATACACATTTATCATGTAACTCTGTGATCCCAGCCTGCTTGTCATTGTCATGTATGGTTAGTCCTTCATAAAATATGCTATTATGAACCCATTTTACTAAAACCAGAGAAAGCCTGACCATGTCTCTCCGTATTTTTGTGTGTATGAGTTTCTCTATGTATAATTTACTTTATTTTTCTTGTTTTAAGCCTGATAAAAATCTTCAAACTTCAAGAACAAGCATATCTGGTCATTTACTCTTTGACCTTTTTATTATGCCCCATATTCGTTGGTGCTTTTAGAGTATTTTGTCCGTACCTTTATTATAATACTCCTTGTATTTTGTTTTTGTGCTTACTCTTCCACTAGATCTATGAACTTCTCATGACTTTATTTGTGCTTGTATTCCCTCACAGAGTACTTTAGATATGATAAGAGTATCTTGGATTAACAAGTACCTAATTTTATTGTGGGTGCTCAGTAACATTTTTATTTTGATGATGTTGTAATTGAGTTACTAATTAGACTCCCCTTAAACTTTCTGCATATGTCATTTTTCCAAAATAACTCTATAGATTTTAATTATCCTATTAAAACTGAATTATAATATTGTTCGTAGATGTCTATTGCCAGATTTTTAAAAAGTGATGCATTACCACCCCCTTTCTGCGTTTTTTTGTATAAAATCATATTGCCTTTCTGTGTTTTTTCATATAAAATGACAACTTTGCCTGTCAAATTATAAAAAATGGTTTCTCATTATTTTTGTTTGCCATAATTTAGTTACTGTGCTAGAGAATATATATGTTTATTCGTTAGTGTTTATATAATTTCCCTTTTATAAAAAACTGTAGTTGTACAAGAATGGATGTAGGCAGGCTAAAATGTGCTCTCCAGAAATGTGGATATGCCTGGGAAATAGTCCTTTGATTCACCTGTCCTCACAATGAGCACTTTGGACCGTGATACAGTTGTTACTACCTATTTGCACTTGTCTGATAGGCAGGCTCAAAGCTGTAGTCTCTTATTAGAGTCAGTCAAGGGGGACCAGAATGGCATGAGCACCTCAACAGCACCAGGAGTGTGACAAAGGGGGTTTCAAAGACTTTATGATATCTTCACTTTATGTCAAAGTCTAAGCTATCAGTATTTTACTTTCTAGTTTTCAGTGTATGCGCCATAGTTAGGAAATCTTTCTCTGTCTTAGTTATTAAAATAAGTGGTTAGATTTTCTAGTAATTTTATGGGTTCCGTTTTGGTTTGGTTTGGTTTTTTGTTTGCGTGGGATTTTTGTTGTTGTTTCTGTGCTTTTGGTTAAAGTGTGACAGGAAAAACTTTTCTTTTTTCCCCTGAAAATGGTTATATTTTTATGCCAGCTTAATGTACTAATTCTCTCATTTCCATCTAAAATAAATGACCTTTATTTTAACACTATATTGCCATAGGTACTTGGGTCTGTGTTTGAACTCTGTTTTTCTGTTGGTCTCTGTATTAATACCAAATTGTTTCAAATGCAGTTAACAAATAGTACATATTAATGCCTGGTAGCAAACTGCTCCCTTAACCCCATCATAATTACTCATCTATTTCAGAATGTACTTTCCTATTATTCTTCCACATGAGTTTAAAAATCATATTGATATTTTCAAAATATCACATTGAAATTTGTAGGTTCTTTGGGAAGAAATAACATTTTTAGGTTAAATTTATGCTTTTTTGTCATACTTCAAGATTTTCATTTTAATTTTTTATTTCATAGCTTTTTGTTATAGAAAGTTTCAAACATACACAGAGAGAGAATAGTAGGTATAATGAACTTCATGTACCCATTATCTAGCTATCTAGCTTCAGTAATTATTTACATTTGCTAAACTTGATTAAGTACCTCTCCTATGAAGCAAGTCCCAGTGTCTTATCATTTCATCCTCAAATGCTCCAGATTGCCTGAGAATGGCCTCAAAAAACCACCATCATATTATTCACAATGGTAATTTCTTAATGCTATTTAATATCCAATTTAGATTTGCATTTCATAAGTGTTTCAAAAATAGCCTTTTACAATATCTTCATTTGAATCAGCATCTAAAGAAGAATTCAAACATATATTTGTACCTTGTTTCTTTTATTAAGTAATTATATACTGCTTGCTTTCTCTCTCTCTCTTTTTTTCTTTTTTCTTTAACTGTTATTGACCTTTTTTAAGAGAAACTGGGTTATTTGTTTAGGAGAATATCTCTCTTTCTGAATTTGGTTAGTTGCTCCATATTTAGTATTTGCAGAGAGTTAGAACTAGAGATTTGGTTAAACTCAGGTTTCATTTCTTTAGGCAAGAATCTTCTTAAAATGATGCTCCATCATTTCCATTTTATCTCACCCTTGAGCCATCATATCTGGTTGTTCCACTTTTAATGATGCTGAGATTAATATGTTCAGGTGTAGGGTTTTTTTTTTTTTTTTGGCTGCTATTGTATATAGATTTTTTTCTTTACTGTTTTTCTAATAGGTTATTATTGGTATATGAAAGATTTTTAAAGCATGTATTTTAGTAACTGGACATCTGACCAAACTCTCCTTACTGTGTCAGCTTAAAAATCATGAGATCTATAAATTTGGAAAAGAGAACTTTATTTCTGAGAAGGGTTACAACCTGTAGGGTGGGAAGCACAGCCTCTGGATTAGATTAAAAGTAGGCTATATTTCAAACGAGGTTGGGTGAGACAGGAATTTTACACTAAATGGGTTAGCTGAACATACATATTTAACAGGCTGTAGGAGGAGCTATGAATATTTATGAAAGGGGCCACATGTATCCGTGATAAGCAAACATAACATGTTACATATGTCACATGTTCACTTTAGAATGGAGACTTACCATTAAAAATCCAGTAAAATTAGACTGTATACATCAAAGTTGAAACTTGGGACTCAAAGGTGCTTTGTGCATATTCTCTGCAAACCAACCAGTCCATGGTCAATTGTCATTTATCAGGAAGGACTGCTTTGTAAGTTGGCCAGCAGTCATGTCGAAAACCACGAAAAAGAGGGGAATCTGGCCATAACATCAGGCAGTTGGTCAGTGGAGGAATTTTCCATTCTTTGTTTTCCAGGACTGGTTTCTGTTTAACTCTTAGGAAAGAATGTCTAGTGATGGGTAGTGAGGAAGAGGGTATACTGAGGCATGACCAACATCCTATCTCATCAAGGCTGGGAAACTTCGTTTTTAAAGTTTTTCTGCAGTCTCCGTAGCCCATAGACATCTGTTCAGTAGTTTGGGGCACTTAGGATTTTACTTTATCTCACAATTGTTTCTAATAATATTTTGGTTGATCCTCTTCAGTGACTATAATAGAATAGTCAGACTTGAGCTTTGGAGTTGAAGTGTCTCGAATTAAATCCTAGGATGGTTATTTAGCCTTTCTGTGCCTCCGTTTTTTTTTTTTTTTTTTTTTAAATCTGTGAAATGGAGATCCTATACCAACCTCATAGGTTTATAATGAAGATTGAATTACTTCCCATAATATTCTGAAACTACATGCTTGGGCTGGGAGTGGTGGCTTATACCTGTAATCCCAGCACTAGGAGAGACTGAGGTGGGAGGATCCCTTGAGCCCAGGAGTTTGAGGTTATAGTGAGCTATGACCATGCCAATGCACTCAGAGTGAGATTCTGCCTCAAAAAAAAAAAAGGATGTTTGTTTTTAATTCTTCCATATCTTTTGCAGATCATCATATTGTGCTTTTCCTTTTTTCATATTTTAGGCCTTTATTTAATTTCAGGATGTAAATATATAGGCCATAACAGTTAAAAAATAACAGCGATAATATGCATACTATGGTAACATGAATAGCTAATATTTATTTTAGTACAATTTTCTTCTTGTATAATTATGCTGTTTTAGTAGTATATTTTTAATATCAGCAGAATAAATTTTTGGTATCTATTGAGATAATACTATAATTTCCCTCCATTGATATGCTAAGATACAGTTTATCCAATATTTATGATGCCAGGTTTCGGGATGCATTAGAAGAGTGTTTGTGGCATAGGGAATGTTGGAACAGAAGGAACACTTTACAATGTTAAATAGTTTTATTGAGAAGTTGAGGGTAAAGACTTTCAAGATGAGTGGGGATCCATATGGCTTTCTGGGGGAAATCCAGTTCAGTGGAAGGGTTGGCATTTGCTAAAGGGAGCATGTTTGGCGTGTTTCAAAATCCAATAGGGAGCTGAGTCTGGTGGTGTGCTTCTGTAGTCCCAGATGCTTAGGAGGCTAAGGTGGGAGGATCACTTGAGCCCAGGAGCTCAAATCTAGCCTGGACAACATAGCAAGATCCCATCCCTAAAATAAAATTAAAAATTAAAAAAGTATTTAAAATCCTGTAGAGAATTTGAGTGGTTGGAGCAGAGTAATGGAGAACAGTAGACAGTGGAGTTAGAGAGATGATAAGAGGTAAAGGGAAGTGGCTTGAACCTTTAGGGCCTCATAGACTATTGGAAAGATTCTTGCTTCTTAGTGAGTGCTGTTGGAAGCATTGCAGGTTTTGAACCAAGGCATGACATACTCCAACTTGCATTTAAAAAGGATGGCTCTATGTGCATGGAGTCAAGGATGGAAGCAGAGAGGTTAGGAAATCATTGCAACAGTCTAGGCAAGCAGTTATGGTAACTTGGATGGGTGTTAGCAGTGGAATTAATGAAAAGTAGTTTAAATCTGGAAGTAGTTTAAGGACAGGCTTTTCAAATGGACTGGATGTGGTATGTGAATAACACTCTTCTAACTGGTCTTCTTGCCTCTTCAGTCCAGTTGTACACAGTGACAAAAGTGATGTTACTTTACATTTGATAATTTCACCTTCTTGTTTAAAATCCTTCGGTGGCATACTATTACACTGAATAAAATGTATCCTTCTTAATAAAACCAACAAGGCCCACATAATCTAGAACCTGCATATTTTTTAAAAACATTTTCATCTTCCTGAGCTCCAGCCACACTGGTGTTAAATTGTTTTAATAGGCCAAAGTTTTTCCTGCCTCAGATGCTTTGCATTGCTCCTCCCTCTGGAAACTTCCCCAAACCCTAAGGTCACTCTTTACTCAATCAGCCATTTGCATGTTTATGTCTCAGTTTAACTGTCGTTTTGTCTATTTAAAATAGATTTTAGGTGAGTGCCTGTAATCTCAGCTACTTGGGAGGCTGAGGCAAGAGGATTGCTTGAGGCCAGGAGATAGAAACCAGCCTGGGCAACATAGCGGGACCTTGTCTCTACAAAAAATTGAAAAATTAACTGAGTGTGATGGCTTGTACATGTAGTCCTAGCTACACAGGAGGCTGAGGCAGGGAGGATCACTTGACCCCAAATGTTCAAGGTTACATTGAGCTATAATTGCACCACTGCACTCCAGTCTGAGTGATAGAGTGAGACTCCATCTCTAAAAAAATAAAAACTTGGTTCCTTCCTTGCCCTCCTCCTACTCATTGACTTTCTCAAACATTTTTTTCTTCATAGCATTTCTTACAATTACTCATTTTATTTCTGTTTAATGTTTTTGTTTACTTTGAATTGCATTTTGTTTTGTGTGGAATCTACATGAAAGTAAGGACCAGCCTGACCTGTTCAAATTTGTGGTCAAGTAACAGCATGGTACCTGGCTCTTAGAACTCTCTTTATAAATATCATTAGATTGGATTGACTGACTAAATTAATGAACAAATGAACAAACAAAATATTTACATTATATGCTGAAGTAACAGTCCTGGACAATGTACCTAATTTAGCTTTCAGTTTAACCTTGTTATTTTGATACTTGCTTTCCTTAATCAGCCATTGCATGTTCCTTATTGTAAGGTGGCTGTGTATCTGTATAATGAAAAGAATATTTCTTCATGTAGCTATTAGCATCTAGGCAAAATCTTAAATTTCAAAAGATAATTATACTCATATAGTCATACTACCTGTCAAGGAGATGTATCAAAGGAAATATGAAACATTAGCTTTAAAGTTGTCCCCCACCCTCACTCTGTTTTTCTTTTGAAGCTATTATACTAAAGGAAGAAAGGGAAAAAGAGAAATCTATGGTGTGAGTTCAAGTTTACTACTATAAGTGTTTAAGAAAGGGCTCTGTTACCATGACAACAAATGCATGAATTTCAAGTGGAAAATTTTCAGTGTATAGGACTGATAAAATTGTAGCATTCCGATTTTCTCTGGTGTAGAATTGTTCTTTGTCAAGTTAAAAAAAAATTCTGTTAATATATGTTAAAATTAAATTTTTAAATGTTTTCATATTGTTTTCAAATTGTTTCTTATAACTTATAATCAAAAGAGTGTACTTTCATAGATCTGTCAAGCAGAAAGTTAAGTATTTGATTTGACATTAAAAATTACTTTTCTAATCTATGCTAGATTTTTGCTAAATAGTAAATAAAATGGGAAATGGTTTCATGTATTGGGACTTCTTGACGATAGAAAACGACCTGCCACTTCATAGATTCCTTTGCCTTAAATGCTTGCTAACTCCAGTAGAGGAAAGCTGTTAAGCTTTAAGTGTTGTGTCATATTTGGAGGCTTTTATAGTAGAAGGGAACAGCAATAAGCAATGATGATAGACAACTATGGCAGGTAGACTTAAAACACTATAAAGCACAGACGATTGTGTGTAATGCCTTGAATTGAACCCTTTTTGAATGAAATGATCAGCCATATGTGCCAACCTTTTGGACCCTGTAAGAAGAGCAGAAGAAATGTGCCCTAATGCTAACTGTGCATGAAATTGCAGTGTTAGGAGATATTGACCAGATGTTTCAATCTCAACAAATGGCTTGTTATGTGACTGAGTGAAAATATCTTTGCTGCTTTGATCACATACACCTTGAAGGAAGGGGTAATTTAATAGAGGCTGTCATAGTTCATCATTGTCAATAAACTTTGACTTGACCTTTGCCTTACGTTTTTGATGTTGCTGCTGGTAAGTGTTGATGGGCAGATGTTTACTGCCTTGAGGGATTTTGCTTTATATAAAGTGTGTTCTAGAAATAGGAAAGGAGCAGGATTTTCTCAATTCTTTTCTTATTCTTTGGTTATTAGTTGGCATGCTTCTCTGTGGATTCTGTAGAATTTCTGGGCAGATGCATTTGAGTGACATTCTTATGTCTAAAGATCACTGTGATTTTTCTCTAAACGTTTCTTCCTTTCCTCACCTTTCTTTTCCTTTCTTTTTTTTTTTTTTTTTTTGAGACAAGGTCTCACTCTGTCACCCAGGTTCGAGTGCAAGTGGTGCAATCTCAGCTCACTACAACCTCCATCTCCCACACTCAGGCAATCCTCTTACCTCAGCCTCCTGAGTAGCTGGGACTACAGTGCACACCGCCACACTTGGCTAATTTTTGTATTTTTTCTAGAGATGGAGTTTCACCATATTACCCAGGCTGGTCTCGAACTTCTGAGCTCAAGTGATCTGCCTGCCTCGCCTCCCAAAGTGCTGGGATTGCAGATGTGAGCCACCACACCTGGCCCTTTCTCACGTTTTTGTCCTAGTTTTAATTTACCACAATAAACTTCTTTGGTGATTTTTCTTTCTTGTTTTATGTACAGCCTGTTCTTTTGTTCTGATGAATGTCACATTGAATAAAAACTTGACACCTATTGTAACACCATACCAGATACTGTGCTATTTTGTATCCCTAGTTTTGGAGACCTTTGGAGATAAATTCATGGTATTTTGTAACCCATTTTTGTTCATCTTAAGAAATTCAAAGTTTCAGTAATAAAATTTTTTTAAAATCATGACATAGTATTTTAAAATTTCAGTAAGTAAAAAATATTTTTGGATTAAATGAGTTTCTTGTTTAATTTGATGCAATTCGATAACCTTTTTCCTCTTTTTCTTGAAAAGAAAAAGCTTCCTCACTGGCCATATCTAGGTTCTGCCTACACTCTTCCCTCACCTCTCCTTGGTGTAGGTGGCCTAAACCCTGTTAGTCATCTGATGAAGTCTGTGAATCCTCTCTTGAAAAACACATCAGAATTTCCTTACAGTTTCAGGATGTTCATTGGAGTTTTCCCCACTCCTCTCACACATACCCTGCAATGATACCGGCCCTTGGACTTCAAGCAGGCTAACAAAGCTTAGAAAATAAGATTCATACTCCTCAGTATTCTAGCTATCTAACAGTTTGACTTAGAAGTAACAATAACAGTAGTGTTAGTGATACTACTACAATAATTATAACAGTAATCATAATAATAATTAAAATTTACTCTTTGCTAACCTTATGCTGGATTGTATGCTGAACCTTTAACCTGTATTAATGGTTACATTCTTAATGATCTCTCCAAATATAGTATATTCGGTATACTTTTATTCTGTAGGAAATATTGTCTCTTTGGAATACAGATTTGCGTAAGAGATTATAAGGATTTTGATTCTAAGACTTTTTGGAATACTGAACTTTTAGTTTTCTAATTCCAATAGTCAGTCAGTCTCTCTCTCTCTCTCTGTCTTTCTTTTTCTGCTCTCTCTCTCTCTCTCTGTCTTTCTCTCTTTCTTTTTCTGGGCCTCTCTGCCATTCTTCTTCCTCTGAAAATTAGCCTCCCACCTGAGCCTCATACATCCCCTAATTCCTATTTGTAGTTGTGAGGGAGGAAAAATATTTTCCTTCTAAGTTCTCTGCTATAAGAACCTTGTAACAAAAGACAGATTAACAAAAATTAAGTATACCAATTTATATTAAGTTTTATGTAACATGGAGGGAAACAGTTAAACCTGGGTGTTTTTACATTAGGTTTGATGAAGAGTTAGGAAAGGCGATAAGACAAAAAGGGGTATGAACTAAGAGTAGTAAACTGAGGGGACCTTAGCAAGACCTGTTTATTTAAATTCATCTCATGTCCCTCCATATTCTGAGATAAGGATATGCTTTTTTTCTGCATATAGGGACCATCCTCTCACATGGGTGGCCTTACATTTTGCTTCATAGGAGATCAGAAAGTCCTTTCTGCACCTGCTGTTTCTCAAATTCCTTTAGCTTAAAATTTTCAGTATGTCAAGTGCCGTATTTTGGAGTAGTGTGTCCTGATTTCCGTCATAGTTAATGTCGGCTTGGACACAGTTTCTCATATTTATCTTAGGAAATCTTTGGCCACTCTGCAAAGACTGAGTTAGATGCTACTTTGATGTGCTGCAACAGCTCATATTATATATGTATATAATCTCATATAATAAACAGTAGCATACTTTTGTATGTAAGTTTTATGTACCCTTAAATTGTAAGTTTTAAGACGAGACAATCCTGGCTTTCCTGTTCATTTATTTGACAATTATTTAACAGCATAGAATGTAGCAGGCACTCTTCTAGATTTGGAAATACACCCTACAACTCTTTTAAAGAAGCCATGGCAAACAGTCTTGAACAGTAAATTACCATTAAGTGGAATTAATTCTATGATAGGAATGATACAGTTTGTTGCAGCAACATAAAACACAGGCATATAGGCCATGCACAGTTGCTCACACCTGTAATCCCAGCACTTGAGGAGGCCGAGGGGGGTGGATTACTTTCAGTCAGGCGTTCAAGACCAGCCTGGCCAACATGGTTAAACCCCGTCCATAAAAATGCAAAAATTAGTTGGGCATGGTGGTGTGTGCCTGTAATTCCCAGCTACTTGGGAGGCTGAGGTAGGAGAATTGCTTGAACCTGGGAGGTGGAGGTTTGCAGTGAGCCAAGATCACACCACTACATTCCAACCTGAGTGACAGAGCCAGACTCTGTCTCGAAAAAATAAAAAAAATAAATAATATTGGTATATAGAGTAGAGTTTAGGAAATGCTTGTCTAAGTACATGAAACCTGAAGCCTAATCAGGAAGCTAGAAAAGGCAAAAAGAAACAGAATGAAGTATTCAATGTACTGGAACATTGCATTCAAGACTGTTAATGCTTAGAATGAACTTGGAGAGGAAGTTAATGGTTCAATCATAAAGTTGTTTATGTTGAACTTTGCTTAAGATACTTGGGTAACTATTGAAGAACATTTTAGGAGAGCACTCAAAATGCAATGGATTGGGGAAAAACAACTAAAGGCAGGGAGATGGTTTAAGAAGCTTTTGCAAATGGTTGCATGGTTGGGAGGATGGAGTGAGAGAGAGAATGGGAGATGACATCCAATGGGTAAAGTATTCTTTTTGAAATAATGAAAATGTGCTGGAGTTAGTGCTGATGGTTGCACAGGAATAAACAGGAAACAACTGAATTGTACAGTTTAAAGTGGCAAAATTTATGGTATATGGAGATATGTTAATAAATTTTTTTGAAAGAAACTTTCATAGTAGGGTAATTGAGAGTAGATGGTGGCCTGTACTAAAGTGTTGCTAATAGAGGCGGGAGTAAAAATGTGTCAATTTAATAGGTGAAATAGGGTTGAGTAGGTATTTAGATATTCAGATCAGTCATTTGAAGACAAGTCTAAGCTAAAAATGAGGGAGGTCTCAGCATATAGATGATAATTGAAACCATGGAGTAGATTAGATCATATCCAGACAAAGTATATAGGGTAAGAATTATAGGTAAGCTGGGAATCCAGGCCTGAGAAACTCTAAGGGATAGGGAGAAGGAAAGAAGCCTACATAAGAGTTAAAGAAAACTTCTTTATCAGTTATTAATTATAATAATGTCCAACAAATAGTAGGTGATCAAAAAATATTGATGGAATGAATTGAACGAATATACACTAAAAATTTTTCATTCTCAGAGTACTGTTGTCATCATCATCTGTACTCTGTAATAGGCACTGCTTTGTACACTTTGCTTTCACTATCTTATTCAATCCTAATAATTCTGCAAGAAACATAATCTCTGAAAGAGTAGCTTGTTTACCGTCACATGACTAGATGAACTTAAATATCTGAGTCTAAAGTTTATTTTTTCTACTAGGCCTAATTTTCCCAAAATCTGTTCTGAGAAAAAGATGTTAACAGGTATTTACTAACAAAAATAACAATAGAACTATTTGGGGGAAAGGATAGGATTATTAGAAATTGATTTTTATTAATAGGAAGCTTCCCAGCAAGGGCAATGGAGCACTTTTTTAAGGAAAGAAGCATAACATATTAGTTATTCAGTGAGAATGGATTCTTAATATTTATGAAAATCTTGTGTTTTACCCTGTCTTACTTGGTGGTATTGCAGTCATCTGAGAATCGATCCTGTAAGTTATTTGATATATGCTATTTTCCTAATCAGTCTCTTGCAGTTTTGATTTCCTCATCATCCTTTGCAGTCTGCTTGTTGTTATTTCTCAGTTTTGACATTCTATTTCTCTCTCTCTCTTTTTTTTTTTTTTTTTTTTGAGATGGAGTCTCGCCCTGTCACCCACGCTGGAGTGCAGTGCCATTAGCAGCAGCCTCCACCTCCAGGGTTCAAGCGTTCTCCTGCCTCAGCCTGCTGAGCAGCTGGAACTACAGGCATGTGCCACCACACCTGGCTAATTTTTGTATTTTTAGTAGAGACAGGGTTTCACCATATTGGCCAGGCTGGTCTCGAACACCTGACCTTGTGATCCACCCACCTCGGCCTCCCAAAGTGCTGGTATTACAGATGTGAGCCACCCTACACAGCTGACGTTTAATTTCTTTTAGTTGTGCTTTACAGTTTTTCTGAGATGCCTCATTGGGTTTTCTGTATAAAATTTCATGTCTTTGGCTTTATTGTAACTCTTTTGGTATCTAGGTGTCATTCTTCATCATTCTATTATGAATTGAATTAAAGCGTATGGCATTATCTCAGAAGTGACTGGCCCTTGGGCATCATTGTCAGTTATATTGTCCTACATATTGCATTTAGGTAATAAAAAGGAAATCTGCCTTGAAGGTAAAGTTAATATTAATAGAAATCTTTCTATATGTTGTTAAAGACTCTTGTTATGAAGTTTAATATGTCATTTATTTAGGCATTACTTAAATTCAGTTGTAAATTTTTTCCTTCTGCTTTCTTATCTTAATGAAGCATCATCTCTTGTCATCTTACTCTTTGCTCAAAAACCTTCATGTGTTCCCTTCTACCCTCAGAATGCTGCCTAAATTTCTTGTAGTGGTGTTTAATGATCTTGCCTATGTCTGCCTTTCTCATTAGTCTCTTCCCTCCCACATAGTTGCTCTGTCAGTATACTCTTAATAGTCTTTTGTCTCTCTTTTTCATTGTTTTTGTGAATATTATTTTCTTGTTTACAAGTCTGTGCACTAAGTCCTCTTGGGGTGCTGTAGCAAACCCACAGAGAGTCTTCAGGGTATTTCAGAATTTCAAGGGAAACACAGTGACATCTATCAGAAACAGCATGAACCACTAGCTCCAGATATTTCCATTTTAACATTAGATTACTACATTCTTTTTTGTGACATTATGCTCTGCAAAACTGGATCTTTGACAGTTTCTTTGATAAAAAGCAAATACTCCCCCAAAATCAATGTGAAACAAATGAGGGTGATGTTTACCAGTCTAATTCCAAGGTTTGAGAATTTTGCAGTACTCAACAGGTAGTAAATTTTTGGGAAATGAATGCTTTTGGCTGAAACTAATTATTTAGTAAATGGAATTTCTTTCATCCTAGTGGCATCATTTCTAACAGAAGAAAGGAGGCATGTACTATATGCTGTATGACTCTGATTGTTTTTTTTTTTCTAGTTTGCAACCATTTGGAAGATCATACCCATCCTTCAAAGACCAGTTGATACTGTTACCTGTCTTTGGAGGCCTTTCCTGATCCCCTCCACTACAATTAATCTATCTCATGGGTATTTTCTAGTCATATTCTGCTTTTACTATTGCTGCTTAAGTTGAATATAACTAATTGAAGTATTTATTTGAAGTTACCAATAATGTCTGTGATTTTCCTATTCCTCCAGATCGGTATAGCTACTTAAATGATAACGAGAACCCTTTCCTCCTTTGTAAAAAAGTGATACAAATATGATAATAGGTACTCTGTACTGTACTAAACTGCATGTCCTGTTAGTCAATTTCTAATTTTTACAACATCCTTAAAAGATCATAGGTTATGTCATCCACATTTTATATTTGAAGAAATTGAGGTTTTAGCAGTGTTAGTTTTTCTCACACCCCCATACCTCCTAGCTTTTAGCTATTCTAGTTTTTTTTTCCTTTAATATTGACTATAGAGTTAACTTTTTGATATCCTCAAAAACCCATTGAGATTTTGGTTAAGATTGCATTGAACTTATGAATCAATTTGGGGAGAATTGATATCTTAAGAATATTGAGTTTTTGAATCCATGCATATAGTATAGCTCTTTGTTTATATAAGTTATTTTCCTCAGCAATCTTTTGTAGTGTTCTGTGTATATGTCTTGCGTATTTTTGGATAAATGTGTTGCTGCATATTTCAATTTTGATGATATTATAAATATTGTTAATTTTAATTTTCAACTCTTCCTTGATAATTTATAGAAATACATTAGATTTTTATATATTGATCTTAAGGTCTGAGACCTTGATTAACTTACTTTTAATTCTCGAGCATTTATGTAGATTACTTATGATTTTATATATATTCCTTACGCATGCACAGGTTGGTATCCAGCCATAGCCTCAAGATTTACTCTGTAGATTTCAGCTTATTCTTCTCTGAAAATCTTTCTCAGAATTTCTAGTCTCCTGGCTCTCCTTGAACAGTTATCTTTGTCCCCTCATTTCAGTGAGAATGCCAGGTTTCTTCCTCTCTATGGTGTGGAACTTGCCTCCTGGCAGAGAGCCTGCATGATATCAGGACACACCTTGTTTCTTTGCTATTAGAGATCATAGTCCTACCATGCCTGTTATTCAATGTCTGAAAATTCTGTAGGTGTTTCCTTTTCGATTTCTAGTTTACAGCACAATGATAACTCTAGACTCTGCTAGTCATTCATGACCAGGGCAGAAGTTAAAGTTTTTAAGGTGTACTGTCTATATATGTAAACCAAAGGAGGGTGGGCAATTTATTTTAGCTAAAAGAAAGAGCATAATTAGAGGTTATAAGCAAGGTTGAATCTCCTTCCTGGAGAATCTGAAAATGTAGTAGTTATGACTTTGTATTAGGAACATCATCATTTTTATCTTTTTATTCCCTGGCAGACATGCATTAAATGTTTGTTGATTGAATCTCAAAATGGTAGGGAATAGATTAGTTAGATGTTGGTGAAACATTGTGTTTGAGATGCTTATAGATGTCCTAAAATTTTAACAGAAATTTTGGCAAATTGTTAAATTTTTCTAAATTAATTTTTAAAAATCTATTTCATTCTCAATTATAACATTTTTACTCACCTAGATTATTAAGTGGTTTGAAGCACTTAACATGGCTGCTTTTTTTTTTAGACTGTAAAAAATCCTCAATTTTTAGGCTTATTAAATTCTGGTTTTAGGTTGACTTTTGAGTAGAAATCACTGATCAAATTCAAAGTTCTCACATTTTTTCAGTATCCAAATATCAGAAATAGAATGTCAGGCAGTTTCCCATGTTGAAATATTCGATAGTAAAAGACTAACAAAACTGCTGAATATTTCTGCTATTTATCAATTTTTGCCTTGCACGTTCAAATAATGTTTATTTGTAGTGGAAATATTTTAATTCATTTAAATCTCGATTATGGAGTAGTTAGTAAATCACGTTTAAGCCTGAGAGTGAGTTGAGATAGCCCTTATTTCAGACTGTAGTTTGAATATATAGACTCTCTGATTATAACTAGGTTAAGTTACATAATAATGACTTTATTTTCACTGAAAAAAGTTTCCTGTTATTTCGATGACAAATTATTTAAGTCATCGTAATTAAAAGTTGCTGTTGGCTCTGGGTTTTGTTTATCTTGCTACATATAGCAGACATGGTTGATCATTTAATTGTACCTTATAGATAGATAAAAGTAAATTGTAGAATAACACAGAAATTCTCTGCTGTTAAATTTATACTTTCACTATTCTTTAAAGGAATTATTTAGCTACAGTGTCTTTGTGTCATCTTTTAATTTTGAAAAATTTCGGAATAGTAAACTGAATTTCTCTATACCCTTCACATTGATCCACCAGTTGTTAACATTTCAACACATTTGTGTTCTCTCTTTAGATAAATATATATGCCTATATTTTCCTAAGGAACCATTCTGAAGTATTTATTCCTTATTCAAGAAATTAAGCGTTGATACTGTTTTCCTGTGTATGATCAAGATTCCAGATGTAGCGATTATTCTGATACTGTCCTTGATAGCTGTTTAATTTTATTCTCAGTCCAGGATCCAATAAGAATCACACATTACATGTATTAGTCCTATTTCTTTAATATACTTTCCTCCCACCTTTTTGATCAAGGCATTTCCTTCTTTTAAGAGTCCAACTCAGTTGCTTGTAAAATGTGCCACATTGTAGACATATTCACATGATTTTAGGCAATAATATTACATAAGCAACATTGTGTATTTCCCATTGCATCATGTCATAAGGTTTGTGGCTTTATTGATAATGCTAATTGATAATGGTTAAGATAGCATCCCTCAGATTTCTTGCTTAGAACATGCTTCTCTTGCCTCATTCTATGTTTGTATTTTCCTTATCATATTCAGCAGACCTAGCATCAACTTGATATTCATTCGCTCTTTCCTACAATACACACAAAATAGCTTCACCAATAACATAACCAACAATAAACCTACTAAATAAAGTTTGATTTATTTGTTGTTTTTGTTCCTTATAGTGTATCCCATGAAGATTGTATTGTCATAAGAACATATTGAAAAATTATTTGCATTTTATTTTGTATGTGCTTATGTTACAATTTGATACCTTTCTTGATTTTTCATTTCTGCTATATTCAACTCAATAATTTGTTTTTCTTCTAATGGAATTTGAAATTCAAATTAAATGTTATTACTTGAAAATGAAAAATTTAACATGTTTCAGAAGTCAAATTTGTATGTTATGCTATATCAGAGAACTCTTCTATTTCTATTCCACTACTCCTTTCCCACTCACTCTCAGAGAAAATCATTTTTCATTTCTAGTTTATTCTTTCTGTATTTCTTTTTACAAAATTAGCAAACACAAAAATATATATTTTTTATGTATGTATATAGTATAGTATCTATACTAAAAGAATATATATGGCTGGGTTCAGTGGCTTGCGCTTGTAGTCCCAGCTACTCAGAAGAATGAGCTGGAAGGATCTCTTGAACCCAGGAGTTTGAGGCAAGAATGTATGTATTCTTTTTTTATGTAGTAAAAACCATAACATTAGCTTTACCATCTTATCCATTTTTAAATGTACCATTTAATATATGCGTGTTGTTACACAGCCAGTCTCTAGAACTTTTTCATCTTGCAGTGTTGACACTCTATACCCAACTGAACTAATTCTTCGACTTCCCTCCCTCAAGTCCTTGATAACTAACTTTCTACCTTATGTTTCTATGATTTTGACTATTTCAGATACTTTCTATGAATGGAATCATACAATATGTGTCTTTTTGTGACAGACCTTATTTCACTTAGCAAGTGCTTGATGTTCATCTATGTTGTAGCATGTGACAGGATTTCCTTCTTTTGTTTCTTCATCCTTTGTTGATACTGGGTTGATGGACATCTGGGTTGCTTTAACCTCTTGGCTATTACAAATAATGCTGCAATGAACATGGACATGAAAGTATCTCTTTGAGATCCTGCTTTGAATTCTTTTGACTGTATACCCAGAAGTCAGGTTACTTGACTATATGTTAATTTAATTTCAGGACCTCCATACTGTTTTTCATAGTGGCTGCACCATGTTACATTTCCACCAACACTGCACAAGGGTTCATTCACTTCTCCACATCTTTGCCAGCACTTCTTATTTTCTATGTTTTCGATAGTGACCATCCTGATCATGTGAAGTGATATCTCATTGTGGTTTTGATTTTCATTTCCCTGGTAATTAATGATGTTGAACATCTTTCATGTGCTTATTGGCCACTTACATATCATTTTTGGAGAAATGTCTATTCAAGTCCTTTGCCCATTTTAAGATCACATTATTTGTATTTTTATTGTTCATTTAGAAGTTTGTTATGTATTCTAGATATTAACCTTTCCTTGAATATGTGGTTTGGAAATAAATTGCCTTTTCACTCTGTCAATTGCCTCCTTTGCCATGCAGAAGTAAAGTTTGATGTAGTCACATTTATCTATTTTTGCTTCTGTTTCCTGTGCTTTTGTTGCCATATTTATGAAATCATTGCTAAGTCCAATGTCCTGAAGCTGTCCCCCTATATTTGAAAATAATATATATGTTATTAAGTTTTATTCTTTTTTAAACAAAGCCTTTGTACCTTTGAGACTTGATTTTTTTAAACTTAACAAAATATCCTGGAAATTACTTTATATAGTTGGAGTGTTCCATAGAGCTTTTCCTTGTTTTGTGTTGTTTTATTGGGGTTTTTGAATATTCCATTGTGTGGATATATCATAATCAACTGATCTTCTATGGATGGACTTCTGGTTTGTTTCCATCACTTTGCCATTACAGATAACATCTCAATACTTATGTGTGTGCTGTTTTATATTCTGAATGAGTCTCTTCAGGATAAACCCCTAGAAGTGGGATTGCTGGTTATCAGGCTGTTACTATATCTCATTTCTACAGTTTTGTCTTTGTTACTTTTTTTTTCTCCTCATCCTTTTACCTCTTAAATATGCATGTATTTCTTTTATATTCCAAATATTTGACAACAGACTTTATCAAAATCTATTTTGATGCCTTTTGATTTGTATGTAGATTATTTGTAGGTTATTTTGCTACCTCTAAGTTTTTGAAACTAAATAGGTGTTAGCTTTAGAATCACTATAGAGTATTAAAACACTCAGGGATTTGAGATAATTATGAAAGGTGAAAAGTTCAAATCTGTGAAATGTATGCATCTTACAAGAAATCTATTGACCTTAAAATTTATAATAATTACTTCAATGAAAAAATGAGATATTTGTAATTAGAATTGTAACACTATCTCTGAATTTTTTAAATAATTTACTAGATACAAGCATGTTTTAGCTTAATTTATGTATGAATTACTATAATAAATATGACAGTCATAATAGCCACAGCTAATATATGTTGTTTACTATGTGCTGAATACCATGCTCAACATTGCATGTACATTAATTTACATCATTTCCATTAATCCTCAGTGATCTTATGAGATGTATTTGTAATTATATATCCACTTTAAACATGAGTGAAATGAGATATGTTAAGTGACATGCTCTAGCTCATGCAACTAGTAAGTGGCAGAAGCAAGATTTGAATCCAGACAGTGTTCAATCAAGATGGATTCTGCTCTTTTTGTGACAATGCTAGACTGCTTATATTGGTACCCACTATTATTTTCCTATATCAAGCCCACATTTGTCTTAAGGTTTGTATGATTTTAGCTGCTGATTCCTCAACTACTCTCTGTACTTTATTTCTCTTCTTAAAGCAGTATAAGATATTACATGGTTGTTATATCAAGTTTTTTTTTATCATAAGTGGTAGTATAGAATTGAAATTCCTTTCATAACAGCCACAGTTTCTCATAAAACTTTCCTTTCATATCACTATACATGGCAGAATATTGAACCATGTGTACCATTTTTTTGACCCATTAAATTATTTATGTTCCTGTTTTACAGTGGATGATTCAACAGCCATACAAAGCAGCAACATTTTTTGGATGCATTGGGATAGATAAATTTGGGGAGATCCTGAAGAGAAAAGCTGCTGAATCCCATGTGGATGCTCATTACTACGAGCAGAATGAGCAGCCAACAGGAACATGTGCTGCATGCATCACTGGTGGCAACAGGTCAGTGTAATTCCAAGGGAAGCACTATACTAATTGGCTATTTAAACACTGGTAAAACCTGAATTCCAATGTGAATTTGGAATTTTGATAAATATTTCTTCCTCATATCAGTTTTCCTTTGTTGTTTTTAAATTTACGTTTGTTAAACATGCAGTTGAATTCATGAGCCATAATGGAATAAAAGTTTGCGATTATTTAGTCCAGTCTTTACTTTTTATAATTAGAATCAGAAAAGGTAAGTATCTTGCTGAATGCCTTGTAGCTAGTTTGTTGCCAAACTTGAATTAGAAACAATGTTCTTTTCACTATATCCTGAAGTTGCAATATTAGAGAGAGAGTGTGTGTGTGTGTCTGTAAGTGTGTATGTGGGGTTTTGTTTTGTTTTGTTTTTTTGTTTTGTTTTTTTTGAGACAGAGTCTTGCTCTGTTGCCCAGAGTCTCCCTCTGTCATCAGGCTGGAGTGCAGTGGTGCCTTCTCGGCTCAGTACAACCTCCACCTCCTGGGTTCAAGTGATTCTTTGCTTCAGCCTCCTGAGTAGCTGGGACTACAGGTGTGCGCCACAATGCTCAGCTAATTTTTGTATTTGTAGTAGAGATGGGGATTTCACCACGTTGGCCAGGATGGTCTCAATCTTGTGATCCGCCTGCCTCGGCCTCCCAAAGTGCTGGGATTACAGGTGTGAGCCACTGCACCCAGCCATGTATTTTATGTACATAAAATACAACATTACATTCAGTTTCATATGACTTAGGTCATCTAAACCATTTCTGGCAAATAGTAATTTATTAATATTAAATAAACTCAGTCATTGGTAATATACCACTAACGAAACAAACAAGTATATTTCTATATACCCTTACTTTTTAGAAAATTATTCTTTATATGAACTTGAAATATCTCTCTCAGGGCCCTACATGTATTGGTTGGTTGTTCTTTCATACCCACATAGAGATTCTCCTTCAGTGTATTCATGCATTATTAACATTATTACCATATCAACACAGACTTTTTTCCCTTTGCAAGGGAAAAAACAAATTATCTGCCCTAGCTATTATGTTGTTGAAATCATCAAAGATTACCTCTTTTTAAATAGTGATTCACTAGAAATTTTGCGTTACTTATAGTTGGAAATATTTAGTCTGCCCTCCTTCATTCCCTGTCTCCTTTTCCCATTTTTTCCCCTTCCTTTCTTTTTCCCTTTTCATCCTCCTCTGCTTTCTTCCTCCTCTCCACCACCATCTTGCTCCATTTCTTCTGTTTACTTGCTTTATTGTTCATTACTTGACCTCCAGCAGAGGTATACTAAGGAATGGACTATTCTGGATACTGGGGATCAATAAGCATAGTATTTACTAAATAACTAAAATATAATATTAAAAAATTATTAGGGTATGAAAGCCAATTTTAGACCTTTAATTTTTCTTAATGTACAGGAGAATTTTATGATTTTAAAGTTTCAATAAATAAAACCACCCCGTGTTCAAACATGGAAATATGGGATTCAGGGAGAAGAAAAAAAGCAAAACAACTAAAAAATGTTGAAACATGCTTGTTTAGACCTTTGTCCTTAATTTTCTCAAGACCAGCTTTAATCTGCAGGTGGAAAGCTTTCCCATTAGTGAGAAGTAGGTCAAATTTTCTTCTGACAATCACTTAGGCTACAGTAAAATTACTAGATTGTTTTGGTATGCTAAGTGGCTGTCTTAAAGAACAGTTATGGCCAGGTGTGGTGGCTCATGCCTGTAATCGCAGCACTTTGGGAGGCCGAGTTGGGTGGATCACCTGAGGGTCAGGAGTTTGAGAACAGCCTGGCCAACATGGCAAAACCCCATCTCTACTAAAAATACAAAACTTAGCCAGGTGTGCATCTGTAATCCCAGATATTCTGGAGGCTAAGGAAGGAGAATTGCTTGAACCCAGGAGGCGAGGGTGCAGTGAGCCGAGATCATGCCACTGCACTCCAACCTGGGCAACAGAGCAAGATTCTGTCTCAAAAAAAAAAAAAGGTTATGATAACATTAGATCTTCTAGATGTCAAAGACTTAACTTTTATACTAATTTTATGGTTATAGTGATTATATTGTTTAGATGATGTGGGAATCAAATATTGGGGAGAAATCTTCAGTATCTAAATCAGTATCTAAGTGCTAGAATCTAATAGAGTTGGATCAGTTGTTTTGGATAGGACCGGTAACCTTTGCTGCCACTAGCAAAAACTCAGAAATTGGTGGGCCATGGTGGTCACACCTCGTAATCCCAACCCTTTAGGAGACCAAAGTAGGCTGATCGCTTGAGCTCAGGAGTTTAAGACCAACCCGGGCAACATGGTGAAACTCCCATCTCTACAAAAAATACAAAAATTGGCTGGGGATGATGGTGTGCATCTGTAGTCTCAGCTGCTTGGGAGGCTGAGGTATAAGGATTTGCTTGAGCCCAGGAGGTCAAGGCTGCAGTGAGCTGGGGTCGTACCACCCACTCTACTCCAGTCTGGGCCACAGAGTGAGCCCCTGTCTCTAAAACAAAAACAAAACAAAAAATTTCAGAAATAAAAGTGTTTGGGTAATGCAGTGTCTTTCTTGATCCAGGTTCTTCCTCTTCAAAGTCAGAATCAGATACACTGGGATAAAAGAATACTTATATTTTTCTGGTCGGGCGTAGTGGCTCATGCCTTTAATCCCAGCACTTTGGGAGGCTGAAGTGGGTGGATCATTTGAAGCCAGGAGTTCAAGACTAGCCTGGCCAACATGGCAAGACCCCACCTGTACTACAAATACAAAAAGCAAATTAGCCTGGCGTTGTGGCAGGCACTTGTAATCCCAGCAACTTGGGATGCTGAGACAAGAGAGTTGCTTGAACCTGGGAGGTGGAGGTTGCAGTGAGTCGAGACCCAGCCATTGCTCTCTAGCCTGGGCAACAAAAACAAAACTGTCTCAAGAAAGAATACTTATATTTTTCTTTTGGAGAAACTGTGTAGTTTCCCATCAAAAAGTAGTTTCATTATCAAAATAGAGTTTAGTATCTGGTACCAGAAGTATTTGCTTTTATTTAGCAGCCATTTTGTCATAATTTTCCTAAAGTCATAATTACTAAAATATTTTTATAAATTAGGTCTAAATTTTCTTAAGTTTGTAACATAGTTATTTTGCACATGAATATGTTGATGTATATTACTCTTTCTTTCCTTCATTTACTTGAGCATAAACAGATATATCCTTCAGTAGTAAATTGGCAGATAGATGAGTGGAAATACATTTTGGAAGAAAATCAAGTTTTTTTTTTTTTTAACAGTATAATCGAACATATTACCAAAGTCTCAAATGATACTATTTTTTTTTGTAAGCTGTAACTGTTACCATTTAATTAGAAAAAGAAAAACTGGCAAGTAATTTTGTAAATTCTGGAGCAGTATGAGGAAAGAAAGTATTTTTATTAATTTGTTTATAATGTAAATAATTATTGTATTTCTTTTTAATTAACCTAAACTTGTAGCAGGATTTTATTTTTTATTCATTTTTTTTTTGAGATGGGGTTTTGCCTTGTTACCTAGCCCGGAATGCAGTGGCATGATTGTAGCCTAAAATTCCTGGGCTCAAACAATCTTCCCACCACAGCCTCCTGAATCCCTGGGATTACAAGTGTGCACCACTATCCCCAGCTAATTTTTAAAACTTTTTGTAGAGATGGGTTCTGGCTGAGTTATCCAGGCTGACCCCAAACTCCTGGCATCAAGCAATCCTCCCACCTCGGCCTCTCAAAGAGCTGAGATTTCAGCTTTGAGCCACTGCACTCAACTCGTAGCAAGATTTTAAATGCAACATCCTTCTTAGATATTCCAGTTCTGAAACTGGACCAGTCAAGGTACTTTCCAACTATAAAACAATTCTAATTGATTTCAGTCCTTAAAACCTAATGGTTTACAAATTAATTCCTCTTAGTTAATATGGCCTACATTTATAAGTATCTTTGTGAAATTAATTCCATACTTAGCTTTTAAAGCCTTAAATAGACAGCTATAGTATGTTGATATTTATTTTTATATTATTCTATAAAAATGTTTTTAGTTGCATAGATTTATATAATGAGTTAGTAGCTTTATTTCTTAACTACATTTTGAACTATTAAAGTGTAAAAAGTAGATCCTATTTTACTATCAAAAGGCAACTTTATGCCAGTTTCTTAAAATACCAGGTGTTGTTTAGAACAAAAATTAACATAGATGCCTCAGAAAGTTCTCAAAACAAATTAATATTTATATTTCAAAATCAATAACATCAGTTTGAAGAATTAATTAAAATGTTGTGAATTTTAAAATTTGCAAAAAAAAATTGGTAATTATCTATAGAAATATATTCCAAGTTTGGCTATATTATTATTTGCTTTTTCTTTGATTGTTTTAGGTCCCTCATAGCTAATCTTGCTGCTGCCAATTGTTATAAAAAGGAAAAACATCTTGATCTGGAGAAAAACTGGATGTTGGTAGAAAAAGCAAGAGTTTGTTATATAGCTGTAAGTACTTGGCTAATTCAAATTTCTGGTACATATTTACATGGCGGATTATAGTTGTTGGCTGATATATATTTTAAAATAATCATCTTTTTTTTACCCTGCAAATTATTTACCTATCTCAAAGCATATGTTAGATTCACTATTGTGAATATAGAACAGAAATAATTATCATTCAGTGGGTAGCATAATTTGTATTATTTATCTTCCTGTCTATTTTGGATATATTATGCATAGATGCTTCCCAACCAAGTAACGAATTCTGTATTAAATTAGTTTCCGAATATATTTTAAAGTAATTCTACAGTTCTACAAATTTACATCTTATATTTGTAGGCAACTTGCATTGTGCAGTAAAATATTAGTAGTATAAATATTCACTGCAAACAGTTTGAGCTGATTTGCCTAAAAAAATTAATTGCTATTTATTCCATAGTAATTACCATGACACCTCTTAATTTAATATTTCAAAAACATTGATTGTGACAAATCTTTTAAATCTTGGAATAAGGGTAGTGTGTAATTTGAATTATTAAGTCTTCTGACATAAAAATAATTTGTTAAGAATTTATTTCTAAAATAGGACTGTACTAAAAATTCTTGTGAATGAATCACCCCATGATTACCTTGTTTTTGTTTAATATGTGTTAAGTGTGGCTGCTTACAAATAAGCAGATACCTATGAAAAATTAAAAGCATCTCCTATGCATGTAATATGTGGTTTTGGTATAACAGCTGCTGCCATTTCACTACCTGAGCTGTGTGAAACAGCTGGTAAGATGTGTAAAAAATTGATTATCCAGTAGGAACATGTTTATTGAAAATATAATTATTTCTTTCAGTTTAATGTTAATGTCTCCTACAGCGTGTTTATGTGCACTGCTCAGGCTTTACAACATTGTTATTCATTCTTCTGAGTACCTTTATAACCGTCAAATAAATGCTTACATTGAGAAGATTATATAATGGAAAGTCATGCTATCGTTTCTGCCAGTATGTGAGAAAAATATTTCAAGAATTAAATATTTTTCCCCCTTTCTTATTGCCATTTCATTTTATTTCTCAAAATGGGCTCATTTTTGTCCCATTTTTCAAATTTTGGTAATGTATTTTTTGTAGTCTGATACTTCAGGGGAGATTATGTACTATTTCAAACCATCTTACACTTGACAGTCTGATTTTCAAAAAGCACGTGTTTAGAATTTGGCATATGTATATTCATTGACTATGAAATAAGACAGTGTATTCTGATGAAAAAGTGTATTTAACTTGACAATTATAGTCTTCTATGTTTCAATATATAGTCATTCAATCCTGAATTGTGAGCCAACTTGCAAACAACTCATAGTTGTAATGATTATACAGTGTAACACGTCTAGCCAACTTTGGGTGAATGGAACTTTTATGAAAGTATAGATTCAACTTGCAGACAACTCATAGTTTTAGCATTTATGCATTATATTGCATCTAGCCAAATGTGGGTGAATGAAGTTTTATAGTTGTATTAAATATTTATGCTTACGTACAATTTTGTAAGGCATAAGGTGATCAGTTTTGGTTAAATTAATAAGACAAATGGGATTATTTTTGATATTTGAGTGGTATATTCAGCCAGAAGAAATAACAAAATGGATTTCAGTTGATATCTCTGATAGAGACGTTAACTCATAGCTTCTTTTTCAGCAATTTTTAAAAAGAATGATCTTTTACATTGCCAGGTAAATCTATACTCTTCTCATAGCTTGGCTTATTCCAAAATAGTTCTGAAAATATTAGACTTATTGTATACCTGGGATGCTGTATATTTTTGGTGAATATTCAACAAATATTTACTTACTAAGACTATAATTCTTATTCACTGAAATCTGTGAACTTCCTTTTGAAATATAATGTTATTTCCACAAAGACACTGCAGGTTTTACAAATCTGTAATTGTCTTTGATTTCAGAGCATTCAGAAATGAGATGTAGCCTAGTCTAGTTTTTGCTTAGCATATGCTCAAACCACAAATTCAGTGGGCTGCCCTACACTTTCAGGTTCTACGAGGTCAGCAGTCTCCTTATATTATCATCATAAACTAATGAGGTTTAAGAAGTTAAACTTCTGGGGGCTCTTTAATTGTAAAATGTTTTTGATCTAAGGAAGCAACTCGGTTTATCTATGCAACAAATTTCCATAACTAAAACATCTGTCTGCATCACATAAGCTAAACTAGATCTACATACTCAGCTCTGCTTCTTCACTCTATTCTCTAAACTAGCATTATTTCATGAACATTAAGAAAATTCCAAACCTTCTTTATTTTCTTCCCCATATAATTCATTGAGTAAGTTCATACTGGAAACCTTCCTGATTAAAAAGCTGAAATAGAATATGGATACACCAGTATCCTCTGTTGCTTTAAATAAAGTGTGGAGATCTTTTAAACTTAATTTTTTAAACTTTCATAACAAATGTCTCATTTTATGCCACATAAAGTCAGTTTTTCCATCTTTAAACCAACTTCTCAGATTCTTAGCAGGTAATTAGGCACTGCTGGTTATGGTGACTGGCTAATTATCTTTTTGAAAACTTAAGTCTCAGGTTCTCTTCACCTTAGAATCAGATTGTGATATATTTGTTTTTTCTCACTTGAGAAACAATATTTCTTGGCCAGGCGTGATGGTTTATGTCTGTAGTCCCAGTGCTTTGGGAGGCCAAAGCTAGTGGATTGCTTTTGGCCAGGAGATGGAGTACAGCTTGGGCAACATAGTGAGACTCATCCGTGCCAAAAAAATATATTTTTTAAATTAGTTATAGTGGTACTCACCTGTAGATCTAGCTACTTGGGAGGCTGAGGCAAGAGGATTACTTGAGCCCAGGAGTTAGAAGTTGCATGGAGCTATAATTGTGCCACTATACTCCAGCCTAGGTGACAGAGCAAGATCCTGTCTCTAAAACAAAAAAAAAAAAAAAAAAAAAAGAAAAGGAAAAATAATATTTCTTAAATTATACCTGTAAGACTGTGATATTCAGGAAAGGCTTATGAAAAAGAATAGTAAATTGAAGCCATTAATTTTTCTACACTATGTATTTCTTTCTTATATATTCTTAATTTTTATTACTTTTGATTTTTTTGTAGGTAATGGCTTGCTCTTTCCTTCTTATATCTTCTTAATTTTTATTTTTAAAATTATGATATTTCCTTAATATATTCTTAATTTTTATTTTTACTTTTGATTTTTTTGTAGATAAGGTCTTGCTCTATTACCCAGGCTGGGGTGCGGTAGTATGATCACATGTCACTGCAGCCTTGAAATTCTGGGCTCAGGCGGTCCTCCTACCTCACCCTTCTGAGAAGCTGGGGTTACAGGTGTGAGCCACTGCATCTGGCCTGTATTTCCTTTTTAAGGTATATTAATCTGCTATGAAAAATGTAAAAAAATTGAAATGTGACAATGATAGCATAAAGGCTAGGTGAAAATTAGCACTATGTTTAATCTTGAATTTTGGTAGTTACATTTTTACTTTTTTTTTTTTTTTTTTTTTTACAGTTTTTGTTTAAACAATTTCATTTTGTTCTGTAGCTAGAACTCTTGTAGTCTTAATTCTATATTTAAATGAGTTAAATGCTTATCATCAATTACTTTATCACAGTTTTCCCATTCCTTTATTGTTAATTTTGATTATCCCTTGATTGGCTGCATTTTATCATTAAACTTTTTTTTTTTTACAGGAAGGACTTAAAATGCCTCCTTTCTTGAGCTTTTATTTACCTCCTATTGCTTTTACATAAATGACAACTCGTTTGGTGTAATATTTTTCAAAACAAAATACTTTATTGTTATTGCTTCATTGACTTCTTATACTTTTTCTGGAAAATCTAAGCCCAGGTTGATTTTTATTTGGTCTTTATTATTTCCTTTTTTTCCTTCTTTGGATTACGTTTGTTGTTGTTATTCTCCTTATTCTGCCTCCCACTACCTCTCCTTATTCTTTTAGTTGTTTTCTTAAGGGAGAAGAGTAATTCATTGATTCATCACTTTTTTCTCTACTAAAGGTATGTGCTTAGTGTATACATTTCTAAGGATTAATTTGGCTGCATCACATGTATCTTGACATGTCATGTTGTCATTTTCATTCACTTTGAAGTACTTTCTAGTTTCTCTTTTAACTACTACTTTGGATCATGGGATACTTAGATGTCTATTATTTAATTTCTAGATATGAGGACTTTCCAGAGATCTTTCCTTCATAATTATGAATTGGTATATTTATTTCTCATATTCTATTAGTTTTCACTTATGTTGAAAATCTGTTGTCAGGTGTATAAGTTGCAAGGTTCATTATTTGGCCTGTTTTTCATTATGAAATATGTATCCCTGCTAATACACTTTACTCTGAAATTTACTGTCTGATATTAATATAGTCAATCCAACTTTCTTTTGATTATTGATATCATGTTATATATTTCTCCTCTTTTACTTCTAACCTATTTATGTCTTTATTTTTTAAAGTGCATTTCTTATAGACAACATAGCTGAGTCTTATTTTTTGTTCAATCTGACAGTGTCTCCCTTTTAATTGGAATGTTGATACCATTCCAATTATCAATATAGTTAGGTTTGATTTTATAATCCTGGTATTTGTTTTCTATTTGTCTCATGTGTTCTTCATTCTCTTTTCTCTTTCCTGCTCTCTTTTGGGTTAATCTTGTTTTTTATCTTCTTCACTGGCTTAATCTCTCTCTTTTTGTCTTACTTTAATGGTTGCATTAGGATTTATAGTGCACATCTTTCATCACAGTTTGCTTTCACATATATTATTAAAGAACCTTATAGTGATATACTTCCATTTGCCCCTCCTAACCTTTATGCTATAACTGTAACATTTTAATTTTTTTTTTTTTTTTGAGATTGAGTCTCGCTCTGTCATCCAGGCTGGAGTGCAGTGGTGCAGTCTCTACACGCTGCAACCTCCGCCTCATGGGTACAAGCGATTCTCATGCCTCAGCCTCCCAAGGAGCTGGGACTACAGGCACATACCACCATGCCCTGCTAATGTTTTTTGTGGG
This sequence comes from Cacajao melanocephalus, assembly GCA_963573385.1. Classification (NCBI taxonomy): domain Eukaryota; kingdom Metazoa; phylum Chordata; class Mammalia; order Primates; family Pitheciidae; genus Cacajao; species Cacajao melanocephalus. The sequence continues at coordinate 59,015 of CAUYLG010028909.1, forward strand.
GGGTGTGTGTGTGTGGTGTTTTGTTTTGTTTGTTTTTAGTAGAGATGGGTTTCTCTATGTTGGCCAGGCTGGTCTCAAACTCCTGGCCTCAAGTGATCCACCCACCTTGGCCTCCCAAAGTGCTAGGATTAGAGGCATGAGCATATTGTGCCCAACCTTAATTTTGTTTTTCAACTTTTTTTTTTTCTTTGAGACAGCATCTCACTCTGTGGCCTAGGCTGGAGTGCAGTGGCACAGTCGTGGTTCACTGTAGCCTCAACCATGTGGGATCAAGTGGTACTCCCAGCTCAGCCTCCTGAGGTGCTGGGACTATAGGTGTGTACCACTGTACCTGACTTTTTTTTTTTGTTTGTTTTTTTAAAATCAACTTTGTTAATATATGATTCTTACAACTTACAACACATACATTTTACTTCTACATATATATTATAAACATCATAACATTGCTACTATTTTTGTTTAAATTGTCAGATACCTTTTTTTAAGACTTAATAAGAAAATAAAGCATATTTTTACTCATGTGATTACCGTTTCTAGTTATCTTCGTTCCTTTTTGTTAGCATCAAATTTCCATCTGGTATCATTTTCCTTCTGCCTAAAGGGCATTCTTTAATATCTCTCGTATTTGAATCTGTTGGTAATAAATTCTTTCAGCTTTTGTATGTTTGAAAACATCTTTATTTCATCCTCATTTTTGAAAGACATTTGTGCCAGATATATAGTTCTAGTTTGACAGTTTTTCAGTACATGAAAAATGTTACCCCATTGCCTTCTTACTTGCATGGTTCTTGATTAGAAATCTGACGTTCTTTTGTTCTTAAATATTTCATGTCCCTCACCACCCAAATTTTGCTGCTTTTTAGATTTTCTGTATGAGGCCAGGTGCAGTGGCTCACACCTGTAATCCCAGTGCTTTGGGCAGTCAAGATGGAAGGATGGCTTTTGAGGCCTGGAGATCAAGATTAGCTGAGGCAACATAGTGAGACCCTGTTCCTACAAAAAATACACAGAAAATTACTGGTTTTGATCCGTTTGGTTATGATAGGCCTTAGTGTATTTTTCTTCATGTTTCTTGTGCTTAGGTTTTGTTTATCTTAGAGCTATGGATTTTTAGTTTTTATTATGTTTGGAATATTTGCAGCCATTATGTATCTTCAAATTAGTTTTCTGACCCTTTCGGGCTACTTGAAGTTGTCTCATAGCTCACTGATACTCTTTTTTTTTTTCTTTTGTCTTTTTCTCTATGTTTTATTTTGGTTACTTCCTTTGCTGTGCCTTTTAGTTCACTAATACTTTCTTCTGTAATACCTGAACTGTCATTAATCTCATCAAATAAATAAAACCAAATATTCCCTTCTTCTGGGGCAAGACTTTTGTTATTCCTCCATGGCATAGAGTACTAAGGGGTCTCCAATCCCTGTTACTGCAACCATACCAGTTCCTGTTAGGAACCAGGCCACACAGCAGGAGATGAGTGGCCGGACAGCAAGCATAACCACCTGACCTCCACCTCCTGTCAGATCATCAGTGGATTCTCATAAGAGTGCAAAGTGAACTGCACAAGTGAGATATCTAGGTTGCATGTTTCTTATGAGAATCTAACAAATGCCTGATGATCTGAGGTGCAGCTGTTTCAACCTGAAACCATACCCCTTACCGCTGTCCGCGGAAAAATCGTCTCCCACAAAACCGGTCTCTGGTGCCAAAAACATTGGAGACTTTGATGAGTTTTTCTGCTCTAGGTCTTGAAAACAAATGTATGTGTGTCTCAGGTACTGTTCCCTCTTATTTTTTTTCCCCCTCTTAATACTTTTGGATGTTTCTTTCCCAGGTATTGACCTGGTAAATTTTTAAGAAAAGACCCTCTGCAGATGTCCAGGTTTCTTTGTAAATCTTTCTGTTCTCTGATATTGTGGCCTTTCAACTCTAACTGCTCTGAAACTCTCAGACTCTCAGTTCTGTTTTTTCAACTCACTGGAATCTACTACAGTTCTCCTTGTACCATATTCTGGAAACCCTTGCAATAAACTGCTGTAGTCATATGGCTCACCTCCATTGTTTCCCATCTCTCAGAGATCAATATTTTTTATTCTTGATTTCCAGTGAATTGAAAACCCTTGTTCCTTCCATTGTGTTCTAGTTTTGCTATTGTTTCATGTCGGAGTAAATCTAGTTTCTGTTCCTCTACTGTCTTCTGCTTTGCATTGTTTTTGAAAGCCTGCTGCTATTCTTATTGTTGTTCTGTCTTGCCTAATATGTCTTTTAACCTGCTCTAACTGCTTTTAAGATTTTCTGCTTATCACTGGTTTTAAGCAATTTTATTATGATGTACCTTGGCATAGTTTTATGTTTTGTGTGGTTGGGGTTTGTTATAATTTCATTCATTTTGAAATTATTTTACAATAAATTTTCTCTTTCCACCTCCATCTACCTTTGGGACTCCATTTAAAAATAATCATGTTATTATTATTAAGTCACTTGTATTTGACCCATGTCTTACTGATTCTGTTTTCAATATTTTTGTTTTTCTGTCTGTTCTTCATTTTGAATAATTACTCTCTCCCCTTTTTTTCTTTTCCCCTCTCTCCCTCCCTCCCTCCCTGCCTTCCTTCCTGTCCTTGCTTTCTGTCCTTCCTTTCTTTCCTTCCTTTCTTGTTCTCATTCTGTCACCCAAACTGGAGTACAGTGGTGCAACATTGGCTCACTGCAACCTCCACCCCCGGCCTCCCAAGTAGCTGGAACTACAGGAGTGCACCACCATGCCTGGCTAATTTTTGTATTTTTTGTAGATGCAGAGTTTTGCTATGTAGCTCAGGCTGTCTCAAAGTCCTGAGCTCAAACGATCTGCCTCCTTCGATCTCCCAAAGTGCTGGTATTACAGGCATGAGCTACCACATCTGACCTTGAATAATTTCTGTTACTGTGAAGTTTACTAATTATTTCCTCTACAATGTTTAATCTGCCATTAATCTTATCCAGTTGACTTTTTATCTCTGACATTATAGTTTTAGTCTCTTGAACTTTGATTTGGACCTCTCTTACTCATACCATGTCTCTACATAGTATGCTTATGTTGTCCTGTGTTTATGGAATGTTGTTATAACAATTGTTTTAATGTCCATGTCTATTAATTCTATCACTTTTTTGTTCTAATTATTACCTGGGTATTGGTTGTTTCCTCATACATACGTGCTGAAGACTCTGGAGGAATCCCTTGCATATCTTGAGTTCTCTCTTTCCACCTCTTTCTTCTCCAAGCAGCTCTCTCCTCTCCAGTACCTTGCCCTGACATGTGGTAGCCAGCTTTGGCCTTCCTGAATGGCAACTACTTGACTCTATTTAGGTTCTTCCTTACTCCTCTACAGCCTGGGAATTCTATTCAAGGTATAAGTTTGAGTAATTGTAGCACTTACCTTATGGTGCCCCTTCTTTGATTATTATCCAATGCCTGGAAATTGTATTTTCATATATTTTGTTCGTTGTTGGTTGTTTAAGATGGGAGTATAAATCTACTCCCTGATCCTTCATACTGGTTGGAAGTATAAATCTGTAGGTTAATTTTGGCTTTTCCCTTTCTCAGGTAACTTGCTTTTCCCCCCCTCCCCCCACCAAGATTGCCTAATATTTTAATTTTAATTTGAATGTTTTTCTGTTTTTTGTTTTCTTTTCCCTTGAGACAGAGTCTCAATCGGTTGCTCAGGCTGGAGTGCAATAACACAATCTTGGTTCACTGCAACCTCCACCTCTGGGTTCAAGCAATTCTTCTGTGTCAGCCTACCCAGTAGCTGGGATTACAGGGACCCACCACCACACCTGGCTGAGTTTTGTGGATTTTTTTTTTAGTAGAGATGGGGTTTTACCATGTTGGCCAGGCTGGTCTCGAACTCCTGACCTCAAGCGATTCACCTGCCTTGGCCTCCCAAAGTGCTGGGATTACAGGCGTGAGCCACCACACCCAACCTGGATTTTAATTTAATAATAGACATGATTTATCTCTGTGTGAATTCTATATTGAGTTTTCCTGGAACATTGTATTACTTTTAAATTGTAGATTTTGCTCCCAGTTAACTTTCTTGTCCCCAAGTATTGTTTCTCCTTTACTTGACCTATTGGAGTATCAGAAAATGACCATAACCATCACTGATAAATGTGTTATGGGGAATATTTGAGTAGAAGCAGAAATCTCTAGTAAGTGGAAATGGATCATCATAAAGTTCTTTATCTTAGTCATCTTTATGTTGAGTGGGCTGAGGAGTGGAAGAAGAGGAGGAGGTGGGGTTGGTCTTCATGTCTCAGAGGTTTGGAGAGGCAGAAGAAAATCTATGTATACATTGACCCACACAGTTCAAATCCGTATTGTTATAGTATCAATTATAATCTTAAATTAATCTTCAGGTTCATTTAATGTCAAAAACACCCTCAAATATTATTCTAGAGTCTATAAAATTTTCTAAACCCATTTTATCACTTAAAAATAATTGTGAGGCCGGGCACGGTGGCTCCCACCTGTAATCCCAGCACTTTGGGAGACCAAGGCAGGAGAGTCACCTGAGATCGGGAGTTCGAGACCAGCCTGACCAACATGGAGAAACCCCGTTTCTACTAAAAATACAAAAAATTAGCCGGGCATGGTGGCGCATGCCTGTAATCCCACCTATTCGGGAGGCTGAGGCAGGAGAATCACTTGAACCTGGAGGCGGAGGTTGCAGTGAGCTGAGATCATGCCATTGCACTCCAGCCTAGGCAACAAGCGTGAAACTGTCTCAAAACAATAATAATAATAATAATAATTGTGAAAGCTCTCAGCTAAGATATAGTTGTTCATCTATGTGTAATTACTAGTATTATAATTTTTTATAATTTCTTGGTCATCTCTATAGTGTTTGAACTACATTGTGAGTACAGTAGGATTTTGTTTAGAAATCTATGCATTATTTCAAATAACATCTCTTTATGATAGGAAAAAAAGTTCCAAGTTTCAAATACATTGTAAAGAACTAATCTTGCAAGTTTAGACTTATTATGGGAAGAATTTTAAACTTTAGGTATTAAAAAGATATTTAAGAAAAAGATTTTAACAAACTTTTAGTACCTTGTGATTTACTGTCCGTAAACAGAGTCAGCCAAATTGTACCCTGTATCATGGATTAGAAATTAAACACTATAAATGAAAGAATGATAAGTCATATCTTGTCAATAATTCTGTGAGAATATGAGACTTGTAGTGAGTTTTCCTTTAACACTCATGCCTGTTTTCTTTTCAAAATTATTTTTCCAGTTTTTATGTCTTATTATATAGGTCTTCTCTTTTCCTCTCTTCATTTATTTATAACTCTATCTTGACCACTTCTATCTGTTTTCAGCCTAGAATTTTACTACTTTGGAGAACGTGGTTTTTGTGAGGGTAGAGTTTTTGAATGTCGCTAATGTTTGCCCCTGGAATAATTATGATTATAGGTCAGTAGAAGAAACATGGTATGAAAAAATGTACAGCCTTGGTGGTAAGCAATAGAATTCATACTTGCAAAGAAATAGAAGTATATGTATATTAAAGGCAAGTAAGAATCACTACCAAATGTTTGCGTTTTACATCTCCTGCTTTGTTTGGCCTATAGGTTTTTTATACCTTTGCCATGAGTAATAATTTTTCTTAGTAAAACTTTTATTTATACTCAGTTACAATGAAATATCTTTGTCAGTAATCTAAAAGCAATAAAGTCCTTAAAATGAGGCAATGTGTTAGATTATAAGAAATCTCATCTAAGAAATCATATATTTGAAATTTTACATGTCAGTAATGTGGTCTGTGACCATTGAATAACAAGTTAGAAAGAATTTATCATTAAATAAATTCTATTTTTTAGGATTTGGTTATCTTTTGGCAGTACTTACTAAAAGATATGGTTACACGAAAACATGACTAGAAATTTAAAAAGATTGGTCAAAATTTCATGCTGAGAATTTAGAATGTGTCATCTAGTATTCTTTGCTCTGTCATGAAAAGATTTGAGAAAGTTTCAGTGAAAGTGAATTAAGTTGTTTTGTAACGGTAATCTAATAGAAATTGAAGTATTTTTTTTAAGCTAAGTATTACTTACTTAGGCCAGACACAGTGGCTTATGCCTGTAATTCCAGCACTTTGGCAGGCTGAAGTGGGTAGATCACCTGTGATCAAGAGTTTGAGACCAGCCTGGCCAAAATTTTTAGTAGAGACCAGCCCATCCCTACTAAAAATACAAAAATTAGCCAGACATAGTGGTTCATGCCTTAGTCCCAGATGCTCAGGAGGCTGAGGCACTAGAATCACTTGAACCCAGGAAGCAGAGGTTGCAGTGAGCCAAGATTATGCCACTATACTCCAACCTGGCTGACAGAGTGAGATTCTGTCTGAAAAAAAAAAAATTACTTCCTTAAAGTGATTCCCTTAAACCTTATTAGACCATGATATAAGCCTTTGTAACATAATTTATACTGTTATAATAAGCATACTTTGGCAGAGTGAGTGAACTAATGATTTTTTATAATTTAAGGTAGTCTGGGAATGGCAGTTGATTAAATAATGTCACAGCTCTTTATATAGCATTTAAATAGAGTTCAAGTATTTTTCGAATTTGTTAATTAATCTGTATAATATTCTACTGACATTATTAGTTCAAGAGGTGGGATAGCTAAACTGTGTCTAGCCTTTTGTCTTATCATTGTTCCTAGTGCAGTTTTGGACTCTTATGTGTTAGAACTCCTATTATATTGGTCAAATCAGTGGTCTCCATATGATCACCATATGATTTTAGTCCTCCGTTTTTGCCTCCAATTTTTAACTATCCTATTCTGGACTACTTCATTAACTTTATTTGACAATGTCAAATAAAGGCTTAAATATTCATAGTTAATCCCTAATGAAATAGTTGTAGGTGACCTTAACTATTTCATTTATAAATACAGAGAATAAAATGAAAAGAAATCTGTAGAGTTGTTTTATTTGGAGCTTTTCATGTTGGTGTAAAATTCCTGACACTTAACACATGTGAATTTTTTTCATTCATGTTTTAAAATTTTATTTGATAGTCACTTCAAGTAAAGCCCAAACTATGTTAACATTTGAGTTAACCAAAGATGTCTTTGCTTAACATATAGGCAAATACAGACATACCTTGGAGATATTGTGGATTCAGTTTCAGACCACCTCAATAAAGCACATATCACAATAAAGCAAGTCACATGAATATTTTGGTTTCTGAATTCATATAAAAGTTATATGTTTACTGTATGTTTACACTGTACAGTACTCTTGAGAGTGTGCAGTAGCATTACACCTTTAAAAATATACATACTGTAATTAAAAATACTTTGTTGCAACCAGGTGCGGTGGCTCACGCCTGTAATCTCAGCACTTTGGGAGACTGGGGCGGGCGGATCATGAGGTCATGAGTTCGAGACCATCCTAGCCAACATGGTGAAACCTCGTCTCTACTAAAAGAAAATACAAAAAATTAGCTAGGCATGATGGCAGGTGCCTATAATCTCAGCTATTTGGGAGACTGAGGCAGGAGAATCGCTTGAACCTGGGAGGCGGAGGTTGCGGTGAGCCGAGATCCTGCCACTGCATTGCAGCCTGGGTGACAGTGTGAGACTCTGTCTCAAAACAAACGAACAAATACTTTTTTGCTAAAAAATGATAAAGATCATCTGAGCCTTCAGCGAGTAATAATCTTTTTCTTGTGGAGAGTCTTGTACCCATGTTGATAACTGCTGACTGCTCAGGGTGGTGGCTTCTGAAGTTTGGAGTACCTGTGATGATTTCCTAAAATAAGGCAATAATGAAGTTTGCCATATCAATTGACACTTCCTTTCATAAAAGATTTCTCTGTAGCATACGATGCCATTTGATAACATTTTACATACAGTACAACTTCTTTGAAATTGGAGTCAGCCCTCTCTAACCCTGTTGTTGCTTTAACAATTATGTTTATGTAATATTCTGAATCTTTTGTTGTCATTTCAACAGTGTTCATAGTGTGTTCACCAGGAGTAGATTCCATATCAAGAAACCACTTTCTTTGTTCATCTTTAAGAAGCAGCTTCTCATCCATTCAAGTTTTATCATGTGACTGCAGCAATTCAGTCCCATATTCAGGCTTCACTTCTAATACTGGTTCTCTTGCTATTTCTACCATATATGCAGTGACTTTTTCCAATGAAGTTTTGAAGCCCTCAAAGTCATCCATGAGGGTTGGAATCCACTTCTTCCAAACTTATGTTAATGTTAATATTTTGACCACCTCCCATGAATCATGAATGGTTTTTTCTCTTTTTTCTTTTCTTTTTTTTGAGACAGGGTCTTACTCCTGTCACCCAGACAGGGAAGTGCAGTGACACAATCACAGCACAGTGCAGCCTCAACCTCCCAGGCAGGCTCAAGCAATCCTCCCATCTCGTCATTTATTTTATTTTTGTAGAGGTGAGGTCTCACCATATTGCCCAGGCTGGTCTCGAAATCCTGGGCTCAAGTGATCCTCCCACTGCAGCCTCCCAAAGTACTGGGATTATAGGTGTGAGCCACCATGCCCAGCCTATGAATGTTCTTAATGATAACTAGAATGATGGATTATTTTCAGGAGGTTTTCAATTTACTCTGCCTCGACCAATCAGAGAAGTCACTATGGCAGCTATGGCATTATGTAATATATTACTTAAATAAGATTTGAGAGTCAACATTACTACTTGATCCATGGGCTTCAGAATGAATGTTGTATTAGCAGCCATGAAAACAACGTTCATCTCCTTGTGTGTGTCCATCTGAGCTCTTGGGTTATCAGATGCATTGTCTATGGGCAGTAATATTTTAAAGAGAATCTCTTCTGAGCAGTAGATCTCAACAGTGGGCTTAAAATATTCAGCATATCATAGTCTAACAGGTGTGTATTCATCCAGGCTTTGTTATTCCATTGATAGAGCACAAGCAGAGCAGATTTAGCGTACTTCTTAAGGACTCTAGGATTTTTAGAATGGTAAATGAGCATTGACTTCAACTGAAAGCCAGCAGCTGCATTAGCCACTAACAAAAGAGTCATCCTATCCTTTGAAATTTCAAAGCCAGGCATTGACATCTCTCTAGCTATAAAAGTCTTGGATGGCATCTTCTACCAGTAGAAGACTCTTTTGTCTGTGTTGAAAATCTGTTGTTCAGTGTAGCCAACTTCATTAATGATGTTAGCAAGATCTGGATAACTCATAATCACCTGCTATTTTACCTTGCACTTTTATGATATGGAGATTGCTTCTTTCCGTCAGCCTCACAAACCAACCGCTCTTAGAGTCTGACTTTCCTTGCACAGCATCCTCACCTCTCAGCCTTCATAGAATTGAAAAGATTTACGGCTCTGCTCAGGATTAAGCTTTGACTTAAGAGAATGCCGTGGCTGGTTTGATCTTCTATACAGACCACTGAAACTCTCTCCATGTCAGCAATAAGTCTGTTTCACTTTCTTATCATTCATATGTTCACTGAAGTAGCACTTCTAATTTTCTTGAAGAACTTTTTCTTTTGATTGATAACTTGCCTGTTTGATATGAGAGGTCAAGCTTTCAACCTATCTCACCTTTCAATATGCCTTCCTCACTAAGCTCAATTATTTCTAGCTTTTGATTTAAAGTGAAAGACATGCAACTCTTTCTTTCATTTGAACACTTAGAGACCATTGTAGGATTATTAATTGGCCTAATGTCACTATTACTGTGTCTCAAGAAATAGGGAGGCCTTAGGAGAGGTTGAGAGATGGGGTGATGGCCAGCTGGTAGAGCAGTGAAAACAAGACATTTTTCAGTTAAGTTCACCATCGTCTGTGGGTGTGGTTGATAGCATCCCCAAACAATTACAATAATTATATCATAGAACAGTGATCACTGTAACAGATATAATAAAAGTTTGAAATATTGAAAGAATTACCAAAACATGACAGAGATCCAAGTGAGCACATTCTGTTGGAAAATAATGACACCCATATACTTACTTAAGGCAGGCTTGCCATAAACTTTTGATTTGTTAAAAAAAAAAAAGGTATCTGTGAAGTGCAATAAAATAAAGTATGCTCATATCAAAAAAGACTTAATTATGCTGTTTCTTACCATTAGAGTTTAGTTTCTAGTGTTTTTTTAATTTTCCACGTTATTGATGTTCAGTGAGTTACACCAATTATTTGCTGTAATCACCTCTACCTTAGTAGGGAGAATCTTTGATTTTTGCTGGAGAAATTTTCAAACAAGAGTGATTATAGGCCAGGCCTGTAATCCCAGCACTTTGGGAGGCAAAGGCAAACAGATCCCTTGGGTAAGGAGTTTGAGACCAGCCTGGCCAAGATGGTGAAACCCCATCTCTGCAAAAATACAAAAATGAGCTGGGTGTGGTGGCACATGCCTGTAATCCCAGCTACTCAAGAGGCTGAGGCAGGAGAAAGGCTTGATCCCGAGAAGCAGAGGTTGCAGTGAGCCAAGATCAAGCCATTGTATTCCTGCCTAGCTGACAGAGTGAGACTCCATCTCAAAAAAAAAAAAAGGAAAAAAAAGAGAAAATATGATTATAGAAATCCTGTTCATTTTTAATTTCTCTAGAATTTTTTTTCCTCAGCAAGTAAAATTCTAACATCAGTTTCTTTAGAGCAACACTGATTTTTATACAGAAAGACTTTCTCCAAATTGGGGAATGTACTCCTTTATTCCTGTAATTTTTCTTAAGTCTTATTTTTGGCAGCTACCAAAAGTTAAACTCTACAAAGATTGAGAAAAAATCTTTGGGAATATTAAAGTAATGTTATTTTTCGTTACATAGACTAACCTTTTAAGAATTGGGATGGTATTGGTTATAGAAGCTTAGAGTCCTGAAGATAAAGATTGGAAGATTTTGTGTTGTGGACTTATGGCACAATAACAAAGTCTGGGAATTTTATGTGAGATTGGAAACCACACTATGTGCTAATTGCCTCAGAATGGTAAGAAAATAAGCATATGTATAGCATGTAGTTGTTAAGACAGTAGGCACTTATGCAGAGCCACAAATGAATTAACAAATCATCTACTGAAATATTTTCACTTCTGTTTACTTTATGTATTTTAGACATAAAGTAAAATCAGCAGTTGCTTGAGAAAATGAAATGTTTACTAAATCTCTTTAATAAACATGTTTAAGAGAGGAAAAACTTACAAACATTCGGATGGCAGTGTACATTTTTATGTGCTAGTTGTCATATCTTTGAAATTGTGTGTAAACTGGACATAAACAATCGAGTGTCTACAGAAGGGTATCTGTGTTCCAACATATTTACTGAACATAATTATAGAATCTTTATAGTTTAATATGATTTACCCCGCATGTTCTGTTGTCTCTATCTTTTCAGATAAAGTTGAATTTAATCTTTTTAATAGCTTTTATTCAGGTATTTATGTATCATTGAGTTCACCCACTTAAAAAGTATCATTCATTGGCTGTTATTGTATTTACAGAGTTCTGCTACCATCACTGTAATCTAATCTTAGAACGTTCACATCACCACAAAAGGAAACGTTATACTCATCAGCAGTAATGCTCCATCCCCCCTGGATTTAATCTTATATCCACATCTCTCATAATAGTTTCAGTGATATCTAGTTATTGTTACTACAAACAATACAATTGTTCCCAATTACACAAATAATGTATTTATGTCTTTATTTGTTGACATGTAGTGGAAGTCATAATAAGTCTACTTTGATATCTTGCTCTTACCTATTTCTCTATTGCAGATTTTATAGTCTTTTAAGCTTTTGTTCTCTCACACACACACACGTTAATACTACCATGTTTGAGGTTCATGAGGGTCAGTTCTTTGGAATAGCAGTTTTTTTTTCTGATTTGGGTGGATGACAGGGTACATGAAGCTTAAAAAAACTATTTGGTAAATTGGCATGAAAAAACAAGAGAACAACCTTTTTCCTTTCTGGTACTTAGCAGGAAGGCAAGTTCTTGCATAAATCCGTATTTCCTGTTACCCCTTTTCAGACCAGTATTGGTTTCTCAGCTATATAACAGGGATCTTTTGGCTCTGACCTCTTAAATCTATCATGTGTTTTCTTTCTTCACCTTGGAAATAGCTTCCTGAAGCCCCAGTCTTGTAGAACACATTCATATTAACTAGCATTGTCCTGATTTACTAGTTAGGGATATTAGTAAATCCTAAATAGTTGAAGATATTCTGAAAAATATTTTGCTGCTTTTTAAAATTTTATTTATCTCATTCTGTATACAGATTTCTGACACAAGATTTTGTTTTGTTTTGTTTTTCAATTGTGGAAAGTCTGTGGATGCTTTTCTTTATAACTTTCCCATCTTTCCTTATCATACCCTCACTGCAAACATCTAATTTCTATTCCGTCTCTCAACTCTGTGCAGCTCTGCTATCCTAACTAATCATTTTTTGTATTTATCTTTCAAAGTATCTGTTTCTATTTTCATTCTATAAATAACAGGATTATTTAAGATTATATTGTATTATTACTATTTAAGGGACATGACAGAGATAGTAAAAATGAGATAAAATATCAAATATAGAATAGTCCACCAAAAATATTTTATTTCATCTTTTCCAGAAAGGCACACATATAATAAAGTAAATGAGCATTATATATTTTGTTATTCTCAATGATTTTTTCACAGATATGTTGCTTTTTGTAAGTTTAACTTTTTTAATGTGAAAAGTACAATAAACTAAAATCTTTAAAATATTTTACTTAGTAAAGTTAACTGATGTTTTCCTGGTAGACTGATAGGCTTCTTGTGGTAGTTTTTAATCATATGCAAGTTTTGAGCCCTATTTCTAAAACTTTTCTCATTGTAAATATATATTTGCTTTCTTACATCAACTGAGAATTTGTTTTTATAAAATTAAAATGTAGAATCAGACTCAGTGGTGAAATGTTGCAGACTTAGTGCCGGCACTAAGCAGAATTATTTAAATTCATTCAAATGTCTTTAATTCCTTTGTTGTCTTTTTCAAAAACTATACATTTTAACTACTTGAATATAACTGAAGACTTTTTAAGGCTTAGTTTTCCTTTATAGATATTCCCTAATTTCATTTTTATTTCAGTCTGTCATGGTTGTGATTGTGTTGTTTTAAGGTAAACTGTAGTATTTTCACATCCTCAGATGAACTGAATTGGGACAATACTTTGTAGGAAGTTTGTTTATATAGTATGTAGACACATTGGTAAAAATCAGTATGTCCACTGGCTTATTAGTTTCACAGATGCTTCCATAATTCTTAGTGTACTCTTGGGTATATTAAATTATCATATCCTGACAGCAATCCTGAAACATGCCAATCTTACAAAGCCTTATTTCTGAGAACTAAAGCAAAGGCATCAGCGAACCATATCTGACATGCTATGTTAATTTCCATAACTATCGTTTCTGGGAGGTGGTAGTATTTCTAAGGCATGGAGAATCTCAGTAAATCTACTTATTTAAAAAAGAAAAAAAAAGCAAAATATCTATTTTATTCCTGGGTTTCCAATCATGAGGCCTGACTCCTTCAGTCCCACTTAAATCATTTCAAAAATAGCGATAAGTATATTTTTTATCTTGCTATAGATTATTAAATACTTACTTTTGTGTACAATATATCAAAACATATTTTGAATTCTATATTATTAGTGTTGGGTGTTCATGTCATGAATGAAAACCTCATTCTGTTATCTCATAGCATATTTATATATACAAATAATTTTTGCCTTAAGTAGGAAAGAAACAGCTAAAAGATATGTAGGTTATTTTGTTTTTTAAAATTTTAGCAAACTATTCTGTGAATCTTGTGTGTGTTTGGGGCTGATGAAAATTTCATCAGGCAACATTTTTGGAACATTGGCCTTTTGTACTCTTTCCTAAATAAACTTAGACAGAAACTTGTACACCCCAAAATAAAATGTTTCTTTGTATATTGTTACCTGTTATTGATAATAGAAGGAACACCTTTTCAATCCTTAGTCCCCTTTCCCGCAACACAGCTTTTAGATTGTAGATGAACTTCCAGCTCAGTAATTAACTGAGCTCAATCATTGCACCCTGTATCATGTGATTTTTTTTTTTTCCAGTGGAATACATTATTAGAGCACTTACACAGCCAGTCTAGCTGCAGCAGCCCAGGCAGCAACAGCAGTGCCATTTTTCACAAAGAAAATGTTGAACAGGAGCCAAATGTTTGGTGGCAGTCTGTTGCTAGGAAATCAAGGTCCTGAGGCGATTAATGACAAAGCAAGCAATAACAAGAAGGCAGAATTACAGATTTAAAAGAGAAAAAAGTGGTTGGTGTTATAATTACCCAAAGAAATCCGCACTCATTAAATTGGCTGTTTTTATGATTGACTTTAATTGGAGGTTAGCTCAGATATTTAGCTCCTTTCCCACCCCTTTAAACACACACAGGCACATAATCTGTAGAACTGCAGACTTGTTTTTCTAAGCATTGAGAGGAGCTTGCCCTGTAATTTGATCCCACTGACAGATGCATTTTCTATGCTGCCATTTTGAATTAACCTATTGTAGAACAATTTTCTTCAGCCCTGTTGAATAAAACATCTAGTCTGATTACCTCCGATGGATTTGATAGAGTAAAAGAATGTACTTCTCATTGAAGTAGATTGTTTGCATGGACTCTACTGATTTTGAACTCTGCCAGTAAGCACAATCATTAGTAATAAATTTTCAAAGAAATTTGTGAGGAAAAGGTAATGAGACTTACCCTGTTATAGTTTAATGTTTGGGCACCTCCATCAAAATAATATTATCCTTATGAGACAGTGTTATTTTTCCAGTAAGCTTTTCACGTGGTTTTGGGAAAAAAAATCTGAATCTTCATTTAGACTATTCATATATTTAGGAATAGAGTCTTGTATTTACACACTCTAAAATGACCATTCTTCCTCCCCAACAACAACAGTATTTTAGTACAAGACTCAATATGCAAAGCACTCTATTGCAAAAATATTTTCGTTATGTACAGTATTTAAAGTGATTTTAAGAATGGCCTATTTCAATCTTTGAAGTACTTCCCCCTCCCAAATATTCCTTATTTAAATTTTCTAGGGTGTGATGAAGCATATTACTAGGAAAACATCAATCAGTCTTTCGGGTACAATACCAGAGGAACCATCACACTTTGTTTACCTTTCAGAAGCTTTAAAAATAAAGTTACATGATGCCTCTGCTCTCCAAATTTCTAATCAAACCCTGGAACAAAAGAGCCAAGCACATTCTATCTGACAATACACACACTGCTAATCAGATGCCAATGCCAAGCTGTCTGCTTTGTTAAATACTTAGCTTCCTAGAGGCAGGAAGACAGCTGCTATAAGTATGATGAAATTTTGTAGTTCAATCTATTTTTGCTACCCTTGGGCTACCAAGATACTGTTAATTTAGATCACCCCAATTGGTACACTTTAGGGAGTTTTTTAAAGAGTTTGTAATTAAAATGATAAAACATCATTATTACATCGAAGACCTTCTGTAAGTTTTACATTTGGCAGATACCTACTGAGATAACCCCAGCATGTAATTTACAATGATGTAATGGTTGTAATTGCATTTTAGAAAAAAAGAGAACTATAGAAGGCAAGTGGAAGAGTTTTTAAATCTGCTTCTCTTTCATTTAGATCTACTTCTATCCCCAGATTACTTACCTATATTTGACTATAGCAGCTATAAATCTTAAGATGCTATCTGAATATTTTTTAAAAGTTATCACTCCAGACACTACCACCAGGGGGAGGAAGCTAAAATCTTAAAGTTCTTAACTGATGATGATCCTGCCAGAAGGTAGACTATATTGCTTAGCCGACATAGTTAACTACCTCCCTCTGATAATACCGCCTTTTGGGACATGATTCTCAAAACCTGTAATACGTGAAACCTGTAGACCTAGCACACTATTAATTGTAAATAAAATGGAAACGTTCATATTCTGGTGGTTGGGGTTGGGAAGGGGAAAGAGGCAGTACAAATAAGCAACCTGGACATTTTTGTTGTTTTTCTCTTATCTGTTAATCTACTTGAGGAGCTGTCCTTTTGAAATTGAGTGCTTTAGATCTATGAAACTGGGCAGCTATCATACCACGTCTATTAAGATCTACTGATCACTTAATTGAGAACAGCAAAATGAATAGACTAAGGTAGTTTTCTATTTTTTTTTTGTTACAACACTGTGGTTTTGTTTTTAATAAATAGTTTTGGTTTTATTTTAAACTATTAAAAAATCAATCCAAAACATTTTTATAAGCAAACCTTGCAGGTTCCATCCTTGGAAAATATTTTATAAATGCAGAAAATAGTTGCTTAGGATTGGGATCCAACTCTGTTGACCATGAACAACTTCTAAGTTGATCTCATAATCTTGCACCTTGTGGAATAATACCATGAAAAAGTTAATTAAGGAATTTAGATGTTTGTTCTCCTGTCTAGAACTCAGTAACTTTTAAATATTAACTCTTTCTACAGTTTAACTGTTAAGTAGTAACTCTTCTGACATTTTAGGTTTTATTCTGTGAAGACTCATGATTTTTAATTTTTGCATCCTAATTTTTCAGTTATTTCAGGTATTGAAATTACGAATGATGGGAAAGAAAAGTGGTTGACTGGCAGGCGTGGTGGCTCATGTCTGTAATCCCAGCACCTTGGGAGGCCGAGGTGGGCAGATCACAAGGTCAGGAGATCGAGACCATCCGGGCTAACATGGTGAAACCCCATCTCTATTAAAAATACAAAAAATTAGCCAGGCATGGTGGCACTACTTGGGAGGCTGAGGCAGGAGATTTGCTTAAACCTGGGAGGCGGAGGTTGCAGTGAGCCGAGATTGTACCACTGCACTCCAGCCTAGGTGACAGAGCGAGACTGTCTCAAAAAAAAAAAAGAAAGAAAGAAAAGAAAAGTGGTTGACTACAAAAGGGACACAAAAGACAGGTTTTAGGGTGAGGTAATATTCTGTATAGTACTTTGGTAGTGGATACCTGATTCTATGCATTTGTTAAAGCCCAAAGAATTATACATCAAAAAGGATTAATTTTAATGTATGCAGTTTTTTTAAAAATTGAGATTTCAGGATGGAGTGCAAACTGTAACAAATGAATCTAATTGTATTACAAATTTATGGCATAACTTCACTGAATGGGTGGGGGGGAAGGAGCAGACTTAAGTAACTTTGGAAAATGGTGTTTTAGCTGGACGTTGTAAAACTTAATCAAAGGAACACTATAGAAGCACTCTCTATTCTAGTTTGTAAATTTGTTTCTCAAAAGGGTATAAGTTAACAGTTCTGAACCCCTTTACATGTATCCTGGGGTTGAACTAATAAGTAAATGGATGATGAATGGTGGAAGCTAGGTTTCTCACTGTCAGAAAGGAATGTTACAGATAAATAAAATAAACAAGAGGAGAGAGCTAGAATGAAACCTGTGGTACTGGATTAGAGTTGGAGATATAAGTATTTACTCATGTTTTATTTAATATATGTAGATGGATAAATGCAGAAATAATTATAGATACATGTGTATACATGGATTAGTATACATACATATGTTTCCTAGCTGTGTTCACTGAGAAAGCCTAGTAACAGTGATACCCCAGTAGCCACAAACACATCCAATGCCCGCATCCTGGTTTGTAAGTCCTATTCTCCATAAAATGATTCAGAACTCATTTTAAATATGACTGATTCTGGGGCTGGTGAAGGGAAAATACAACATAAGCATGGAATATCTTGTAGTGCCAGAAGGCAAGAGATTACTTAAAAATAATAAAGATTAAGCGTGCCAAAAGGGACACTTGAGCCAACATGAAAGAACTCCCAATGGCCCCAGCCAGAATAATTAGAGCAACAAAATAAAACATGTAGCATTGGGTTAAGGATAAATTATTAAATAAATATACATGAGTTTACAGTGTTATATATAAATTGTATAAATAAATGAATGGAGGAGAAAAGATAAATCTCCCTGACAGAAGAATTCCAAATAACATATTGCCCCCTCCAGAAGATGGATCCTACTTCCCTTCTCCTTAAATGTTGAGCTGGATTGAGTGAATCATATCCAGAAATTGAGTTTGGAAAAGAGAGAAATACTGACTTGACTTGACATTGGAGAAAGCTGGTAAACAACTATGTTAACTAAGTGATCAAGTTTAACATCACAAATGGGAAGTCATGTTCATGTGAAGAGGTGGAAACTTCATCTCTCTGATACTCTTTCCCTAAACCTGTAGCTTCAATCTAATCGTTAGGAAAACATTGGACAAATCCAAACTGATGGACATTCACCACTTAAGTTGAGCATTCCTGAAAACTGCCAAGGTCATGAACAATGAAGAAAGACTATGAACTCGTCATTGACAAGAAGAAACTAAAGAGTCATGACAACTAAATGTTACATAGTTTCCTGGATCAGGTCCAGAATAGAAATAGGATATTAGTATGAAAACTGATGAAATCTACATAAAATCTTGACGTTAGTCAGTGATCCATCAACATTGGTTTCTTGGTTTGGGCAAATGTACCACAGTAATGTAAGATGCTAAAATATTGATATTAGAACAAACTGGATGAGGGGTACATGGGAGGTCTGTATATTATACTTGTAATTTTTCTGTAAATATAAAATTCCCAAATTAAAAACATATTTTGTTTGAGGTCAATCAATGGGCTGACTATATTGACAAGATACTGATAAGTTACATGTTGAAGAAAACATAAAATATAGAAGAAGTCAGTTCCATTCCCTCCTTCCCCCCCTTTACCTACCTGCTCCCCATTGTGATTTGGTCAGAACAGGGCTTAGTGCCAGAGGTCAGGGTGACTGAGGGTGGAGGAGTTGTGGGCAACTGCCAGCTGCAGTGCCAGAGAGCATTCGTGTGGGAGCCAGTGCTATGCAAACGGGCAGGCAGTTGGGAAGGGAGTCTCCAAGATGACTCAAGGGCAGTAGCATTACTTAGGGCTGGGGCTCAGGCAGGCTCTCCTTTTTTCTCCCCACCCGCTGGCAGTATCTCCAAATAAAAATTTTACTTAAACACAGAGACCATCTGTGTACTCAAACACCTGTTTAAAGAAATAAAATATGACCGGGCACAGTGGCTCATGCCTGTAATCCCAGCACTTTGGGAGGCCAAGGCGGGAGGATCACCTGAGGTCGAGAGTTGTGACCAGCCTGGCCAACATGGAGAAACCTTGTCTCTACTAGAAATACAAAATTAGCTGGCCATAGTGGTGCGTGACTGTAATCCCAGCTACTCAGGAGGCTGAGGCAGGAGAACTGCTTGAACCCGGGAGGCAGAGGTGGCAGTGAGCTGAGATCACGCCATTGCACTCCAGCCTGGGCAACAAGAGTGAAACTCCATCTCAAAAATAATAAAAAATTAACAGAATCTTTTCATCTCTGTGTGCCCCTCATGTTCCCCTGCCTCTCTCCACCCCAGGGATAACCCTTATCCTAAATTTTATGATAATTATTCCCATGCTTTTCTTATATAGCTTAACCATATATGTATCACTAACTGTTCTACCGCATCTCATAACCTCTTACATAGTTTCCTTTTTTTGGTCATATTTGCTGTGTTCTGGATAATTTCTTCAGATCTGTCTTCTGATACTGCTAATTGTGTCTTCAGCAGTGTTTCATATTCTGTTTTACCTAACATTGAATTTTATATAATAATCATTACTTCTATTTTCATTTCTTCCCCTGAAATCAGTTTATCATTTTAATAAACTCATTTCATTCTCATATATACAATCCTCTTATTCATTTAAATATATTAAACTTACTTATTTTCTATTTTGTGCCTAGCCTAATAGTTAAAGCTTATGCAGTTCTGATTTTGCTGTCTGTTGTTTCCACTGGCTGTAACTCAAACTGCCTTATTTTCCTGCAGGTTAGCTTGTATTTGTTATTTGTGGTGATTTCTGAGACTGAGATGAAAATATGTTTCCAAAGAGAGTATTTACATTTGAATCTACCAAAAGCCTGGGGATATTGTCAACCTGGGAACACTTTCAAATAAATGTTGGGCTTAAAGTTTTGTGGGCTGCATAGGTAAGATGAGTTCCAAAATCCATAAACTTTCATAAGGGTGGGCTTGTGGTTAAATTTTCAGGGAAGATATATTTACCTCCACCCAGCATCAAGTTTGAAAGAGGTTAATTTCCTTGCTTATTCCTTCTGTAGAGTCGACATCATTCTATTCAACTCTTAACTAAACATGTTTGTAGCTATTTAGGGTCCCAATTTCATGTAGAGAGTCAAATTAGACTGCTTTTCTTTAATATACCCTAGAATTTATCCCCTAAACCTTGGGTTCAGTAGTATCCAGGTAAACATTTCAAAAGTGGCTCTCCAGGGGGAGAAAAATATCCTAATTTCTCATATTTTTCGATTTCACACTATGGCTGATTTCAAGATACCAACCTGAAGTCACTGAACATGAAGTTGGGAAACGATATGCACAGTTAGCTTTCTCGAGCTGGCTCTAGTGTATCACTGCCAGTTATGTACATGGCTGTGAAAACTGAAGCTCAATGCACAGGGCTTGGCATATCCCTTAGAAAGAGACATCTGAGTGTTTACCTAACCCCCTGGATTTCCATTTCCATTTTTACTTTGTTTTGACCTTTTGAGTATTCTGCGTCAATTTAGGAATATAGTTCGAAAAAAGATTCTTCTGTTTTCTTTTTATTTTAACCCAGCATTTGTTGTTGTTTTTAGCAAAAGGCATGTGTTAGGGTGCCCATTTAATCAGAAATAGAAGTCTCTGTTCTTGTTTGTAAATATAATGTATTTTTCTTTTTTGGGAAATATAGAAAGAAATAGAAGTCTCTGTTCTTGTTTGTAAATATAATGTATTTTTCTTTTTGGAGAAATAGAGAAAAGTATAGAGAATATTAAAATAACTCATAATGCTATATATGTTCATTTTATGTGCATGTATGTCTGTATAAGTTTTTACATAATTTGCATTATACTATGATATTTCATAAAAGGATTTTTGTTAATATATAATGAATGTTTGCTCATGCCATTAACTGTTCCTTTACACCACCACCCCATTATATATGAGAGTAAACTTAAAACTCTGCACACATAGAAATTAGTGTAATTCAGAAATGCAGTCTGTATTTCTTTTGAAAATTTTTGAAGGTTATTCCTGCAACATTATTAATTGCAAAATATTGGAAACCATATAAATGACCAGTCATAGAAGATTGTTTGAATATACTCTGGAACATAAAATAGACTACTGTGTTGATAAAAGCTATCTGTTTTTACAAATAGATGGAGTAATTGCCAGGAAATATTAAATGAAATTAAAAGCAGAAACAAACACTCATAGTGCTACTTGTCATACAAGAAAAAGAGAAAATTAAAGAATGTATATATTCAGGAAGGATAGAGCAGAAAACAATAAAATTAGTTACAAGAGGTGGAAGGGAAAATACGGTGGAAGGGATGTGGGAGAGAGTGAAACTTGGATATTGGAGTATACTTTTTTGGCATAGTTTCAACTTTTGAAAGCATGTTAATGTCCAACATATTCAAACAGTTAAATAAAAATGATATCAGTGGGACAAGGGACCTAAAATTGTAATGAAACAAACAAATGAACTTAATTAATTATTTTTTATTATACTTTAAGTTCTGGGATACATGTGCAGAATTTGTTACATAAGTATACATGTGCCATGGTGGTTTGCTGCACTCATCAACCCGTCATCTGTGTCACGTATTTCTTCTAATCCTATGCCTTCCCTAGCCCCCTATCCCCTGATAGGTCCCAGTGTGTGATGTTCCCCTCTGTGACCATGTGTTCTCATTGATAAACTTAATTTTAAAGTAAAATAAATACTATATCCATACTGAAGGGGGATGAAGGGGAAAGGAAGAAAGGAAGAAGGGAAGACTAATTTATGAATACCAGATTCAACTATATGTCCTTAGCTTGGGGTGGTTGGGAGAGAAATGAAGAATTACAAACAAATCCTGAACTCATTTTTGTAGGTTTATTTTAATGGTATGGGCAAACTAAATTAGAGACTATTTTGAGCAAACGAGTGAGCCTGGGTTCTCACTTTGGAAGAAAGTACAAACGTATAGACTGGAGAAAGACAGGTAAGAACTCTGTGTAGATGAATTAGATTGGAGGTGTCTATAAATATGGACATTTTTCTGTGTGTATATATTTGTTGATATGTGTGCATGTAGTTTTGTATATGTGTATATATGTGTGAAGAGACATTCATATATTTCTTAGCTTCATTGCTGAAAGAGCAAAGGAGCAAAGTCACACAAGGAGTAGTGACACACCTACCGTTATTTCTCACTGTTAGTTTCCTAACGCTGGTATAACAAATTACTACAAAGTGAAAACAACCGAAATTTATTCTTTCATAGTTCAAGAGACCAGAACTCCAAATTGAAGGTGTTTGTGGGGTTGGTTCCTTCCTGGGGAGGCAGAGGGAGAACCTGTCCATGCTTTTCTCCTACCTTCTGGTGGTTGCACATAATCCTTGGAGTTTGATGGTTTGTGACAGTATAACTTCAGTCTCTGCCTTTGTTGTCATATGACCTTCACCCTGTGTTTATCTGTCCAAATTTTATTATTTTTATCAGAGTAATCCACTCATTAGGGCCCAATGTAATTCATTGTGACCTTATCTTAACTGCCAAAGACCATGTTTCTAAATAAGCTCACATTCACAGGATTAGTACCTGATTATGACTTTTCGAGGAACACAGTTCAATCCCTAATGTCTACTAAAACCAAGGCTCTTCACTCAAGTGGCTGGCTTCAGTACCATACAGGATAGTTACAAGATGAACTTGGAACATGTTGTAATTCCAAAAAGTAAGGAAATGCTAAAAAATTAGATGAGTTGTTTGTTGGAAGTATACAGAATCTAGCTTGAAGAGTTCTTCACTAGTCAAATGTAGGAAAATTTGAGCATCAAATAATTAAATACAGTAATGAATTATAGGCTGTTGGAAAGAAAGGACTTTATGAGAACATTTCAATCACTGATGGGTGGATGGATAGAAAAGGAAGATATTTTGCTTACAATGGAATGCTGAAAGTGGACCAGCAGATATGGAGGTTGTGGTAGAATTGGGAAAAAACAAAACAAGGAAATATCATTTTGCAGTCATCATGGTAAAGATTAGATCAGGCAAAAATCATCAATGGTTGTAACATCTAAGAGGACAGACATGTTGATGAAGAACAGAATATTTACATGGTCTTAAAATGCAGTATGGGAGAAGAGAAAAACAGCAACAATGCAGTGGAGAAATCAGACAACACATTGGCAGGGTGATCACAATTATTACTTCCAGTGAGAGTCAAATGAACATTGTTTGCCTCCTTATGTGTTTATCTGTCCCTGAGAAGGACACAACATCATCTGTGCAGTTTCTGGCCCAGAATGCATCTCAACTCAATCACAAGAGAATTATACACACATACAGAAACAGAGAGAATACAACTGAACATAGATGAAAATGAGGTAAAAATGTGACAACAGATGAAATTGGATAAAGGTGTTTTCTGTGTTTTTATTTTTGGAAATTTTTGTACATTGAAATGATTGCCAATGGAAAAGTTTAGATAAATTGTCCTAAAGTTACAGAGAACTTGGGGGGAAAAGCATCTTAAAGTAGACTAATAGTGAAGAGTCATGAAAGACACTTAGCAAATCTTCTTAGTTGAATATTATTCAAGCTATTCAATTAGGAAACTGATTTTGTGCTAATTGTGAAATGCATTATTGCATTGACTTTATGTCTCTTACAGCATTAAATTGTGTTACCTAGAATCAACTTGAGATTCAACACATGATAGTAGTTTAATATAGTGATGTTATAACTTGCAACAAACTATCCCAATTTTAAGAATTCTGAGCAATTTTTATATGCATAAAAAAGATGGTTAGAATTATTTGCAGACACTTGCATATTCTTTAGTCAAGTGGTCTTATCATAATTCATATCTGTCATGGGAGTAGAGAAGGAAGAGATTTTTAAATATGTCAGTTCTTTCAATTAAGTTAGGTCTAATATTAGTAGACTTTGAGCAAAGAAAGTTTTCATGAACAGGAGAGGAGCAGGAACTGTCTAATATAGAAAATTTTTATGGTATGTCGTAATCAGTTATACAAAAATAAAAGGAAAAATTGTTTCACTAGTAATATTCTCAAACTTGGATATTCAGAAGAATGAGTCTATCAGTACACTAAAAGCAAATTCATCTGTCAGGAGCTTTCATTTTTTTCATTCAACAAATATTTATCCAGTGCCTATTATGTACCAGATAATGTTATACTCATTAAGAATATAACTGTGAATCAGAGCATATGTTAAAATAGACAATATAGCAGACATTATTCTCTAAAATTATTAACAATAATAGCTAATACTTATATGATACTTGCTCTGGGCAACATAACATTCTAAGATCTTTATATATAGTAATTACTTTACCTCAAACAACCTTATTAGATTGGTGCTATTATTACTTCTATTTTTTTGATGAAGAAACAGAGGCACAGAGTTATTAACTTTCTCCAAGTTTCACAGCTAATAAGTAGCAGACTCAGGATTTTGAATCCATCAGACTGGCTTGTGTCCAGGCTTTTTTAAATTAATCTTTTTTAGTTTGAGATAATTTGTAGATTTACATGCAGTTGTAATATAATATAGAGAGATCTCATGTAATTTTTGCTGAGTTTCCCTTGAGGTAACTTCTTGCAAAACTATAGAACGATATCACAGCCATCATATTGATACTGATATAGTTGAGACTCCAAATAATCTGTCACCTCAATGATCCTTTATGTTGCCCACCACTTCCCTCTGTTCATCTATTAAAAGACGTCTTGGTTGTTTCCAGATTGGTGCTATTCCAGATAAAACTGCTGTGAATATTTGCACATAAGTCTTGTATGAACATCAATTTTTGACTAGGTGCGATGGCTCACACTGGTAATCCCAGCACTTTGGGAGGCTGAGATGGGAAGATTGCTTGAGGCCAGGAGTTTATGACCAGCCTGTTCAACATAACAAGACCGCATCTCATTTTATTAAAAAAAAATATATATATATATGTATATATATACACACACACATATATATGTGTATATTTAAAGGAACATCAATTTTCATTTCTTTATGCTGCCTCTAAGCTTTTAATTCTACCACCTCTCTATATATAGTAGGGAATAAATAGTAGGCAATGGCTTGATGGTAAGTTGACATTCAGAAGAGACCTGAAGTAAATGAAGAAAAAAGCCATACAGCTGTTTGGGGAAAGCATATTTCAAGCATAGGGGACAGGTGCAGAGGCCTTGAGAAGGGAATATGCCTGGAGTGTTTGCAACAGAGCAAGGAGGGCAGTGAGACACAGCAAGGCGGGTGGAAGTAGATGAGTTCTAAAAGGCCACTGTGAGCCAGGTCTCTAAGATGTGGCTGCTATATAAAATAGATGGTGATTGGGCAAGAATTGAAGCACGGGGACCAATTAAGAAGCTGCCCACATAAGAGATGATATTAGCTTAAAGTTATGGTGGAAATGTTAAAGATGGTTCAGATTCTAGATATATTTTGAAGAAGAGCTCCAAAATCTTTTTTGTTGGGCTGACAGTTGGTTATGAGAGAAGGAAAGGAGGCAAGAATGATTCCAATTACCAAGTTCCAAGAGAATGATTACATAAACCGGTAGATTGCCTTATTTATTTATTTTATTATTATTATTTTTTTTTGAGACAGAGTCTCCCTGTGTTGCCAGGCACCAGGCTGGAGTGCAGTGGCACAGTCTCAGCTCATTGCAACCCCTGCCTCCCAGGTTCAAGCAATTCTGCCTTAGCCTCCCGAGTAGCTGGGACTACAGGCGCGCACCACTACGCCCAGCTAATTTTTCTATTTTTCAGTAGAGACAGGTTTCACCAAGGTCTCGATCTCTTGACCTCGTGATCCACCCACCTGAGCCTCCCAAAGTGCTGGGATTACAGGTGTGAGCCACTGCGCCTGACCGCTTTATTTATTTATGTTAGGAAATATAGTTCTCATGTGGGCCCAAATGTTTGTGTCTGCTTAATCCGCATATCTCTTTCTTTGGGCAAACTTGCATTAGAATGCAATGGTGACTATAGAATCAGGATAAGGGGACTTGAATAAATCAGTCTTTAAATACATCTGAGGTTGAGCATGGTGGTGCGTGCCTGTAATCCTAGCACTTTGGCAGGCTGACGTGGGCAGATCACTTGAGGTCAAGAGTTTGAGACCAGCATGGCGAAAATGGTGAAATATCGCCTCCACTAAAAATACAAAAAGTAGCCAGGCATGGTTGCTGGCGCCTGTAATCCCAGTTGCTCAGAAGACTGAGGCACAAGAATTGCTTGAATCCGGGAGGCAGAGGTTGCAGTGAGCCGAGACTGTGCCACTGCAATCCAGCCTGGGCAATAGAGCAAGACTCAAGTCTCAATCAATCAATCAATGAATCAATCTGAATATAATACATTTATCTCACTAGCAGGGACCTGAAAAATTAAAGCTCATAGACAAAAGGTTTCCTAAGCTATTCTTTAATAAGTAGTGTTGGCAGGATGCAGTGGCTCATGCTTATAATTCTAGCACTTTGGGAGGCCAAGGCGGGAGGATCCTTGAGGCCAAGAATTCAAGATCAGCCTGGTCGACATAACAAGTCCCTGTCTCTACCAAAACAATAATAATAATATTTAGACCTGGTGGCTTGTACCTGTGGTCCCAACTACTTAGGAGGCTGAGGTGGGAGGATCGCTTGTGCTCAGTAGGTTGAGCCTGCAGTGACCCATGATTGCACCACTGTGCTCCAGCCTGATTGAGAGAATAAGACCCTGTCTCTTAAAATAAAAAAACAGTAGCACTAACATTTGCTTTTGTTTCTCTTTCGTAATACAGCAACACTACCCTAACCCCTAACATAATCCTTTTGTAGATTTGTTAATATATTCAGACAGGCCATATTCCATATCTGATTCTACTTAGTGGTTTGATGACTGACTAAAAGGCAGTATTAATATCTGTTATTTCCATGTTATTGAGGAATATTTCACATTGCATCCTTGTATTGGCAATAGTGATAAATGTAGATTTTTTTTCATTTAGATAAATTTAGCACTGCTGTTAGTATTATTGAAACTTAGGGATGTATCATTTATCTATAGTTGTTGATTGCAGAAGTGAACTCTTTTTTAAATTTTCCTCTTTCAAATATTGATGTAGCTCTTTCTTTCTTCATCAGTTTCATGAATATAATTCAATTTTCTTCATGACACAGGATCATCTATGTTTGTTACTTATAGGAATATTCTGTGAGTCTCAAGTATATACATTTATTTGCTTTTTTTAAAAGTTACTCAAATTGTTATATATTTTGAGTATTTATATATACGTTTTAATAATTTTATCAACTCTGGAGCTGATAATGTGTCATCTTCAGACAACCTCCTTTTAAAATTACCTCTAATTTCTTAGGGTGGGAAAAACCTAATTCAGTAGATTGAATTTTTAGAAAAGAGTAAACTGATATCTAAATATTTAGGTATTTGACTATTCTGCAACCTTTTTTGCTTCATGATTTTCTTTTTTACTTTGCATTCTGAGATTTCCTTTCATGAAGTATAAGGCTTTACTTTACAAAGTGACTCAGCAGTAGCTCTATGTATCTTTTAGTTGGAAATGCCTTTGGCTCTATGCAAGCAAACACTGCCCATTAATTAGCAAACCAACATAGAATCATCTGTTGATGACAAAATTACCAAAATGGATCATCCATAAGTGTTTATACTGCAAACAGTGCATCAGAAATGTCATAATCTCATTCATTAAGAAATTTACATACACACCAGATTTTAGAGTGCTCATTCATGATGAATGTCTACTTCCACACTGTTTGTGTTTGGAAACATTCAATAGCCAGTCTTGAATTAAAAAAATTTAATTGAATGCTTAAAGAATTACAAGTGTTCCTTTCCTTGGCTCTAATGCTAACCAAAGTGCTTTTCTAAACTGCTAAGAATGGACTGAAGATTCTGCTGAGGGCTGTAGATACTTATCTGCCTAATTGAGCCATCATTTGTTGACATGAAGAAAACCACGTGACCTGCTTTAATGCATTTCTCGGTAACAGCAGGAGGCTAGAATGTAGTTCATCCAACAGTAAAACCAGCGGCAATATTATTAGATATGTGAAAATAGCGTTGGTTATGGGATATTTTTTGTAAAATAAGAATAGTAACATAAAAGTATATAATCATAACAGTATAGAGTGATTTTTTATTTTCAAAATTATTTGAATCCAATAATCATTTAAGTCAGTCATTCAGTAACTATTTACCAATGTTTACAGTTGCTAACTATATTAAGGAATTGTTGACTTGTCAAAGTTGATTCATATGAGAGTAACAGTAGTAAAATTCGAAATTGGTGACTGGGCACGGTGGCTCACTTCTGTAATCTCCATTTTGGGAGGCCGAGGCACGCGGATCATGAGGTCAGGAGATCAAGACCATCCTGGCTAACATGGTGAAACCTCATCTCTACTAAAAACACAAAAAATTAGGCGGGCATGGTGGCACGTGCCTTTAGTTCCAACTACTCAAGAGGCTGAGGCAGGAGAATCGCTTGAACCCTGGAGGTGGAGTTTGCAGTGAGCTTGCGCCACTGCACTCCAGCCTAGACAACAGAGTGAAACTTCGTCTTTAAAAAAAAAAAATTGAAATTCATATGGATTGCTAAAACCATGAAGTACTTTGAGTGGACAGGGAAGTAATATGGTCAAAACTATGCTGGATTCATTAATTTGGCCATGTGTCTTTAAATTGGAGGTGAGGAAGATTAGTTACAGATACATTAATTAAAAAGGTGTTACATTAGTTTAGGTTGAGGCTGATATAAGTAAGACAGTAGAAAAGGATGTAAAGGCCCTTGGAAATGAATATTTTTGTGTGATGGAGTAAAATGAGGTAGAGGTTACCCTTTTACATGACTTGAGAGAATGCCTCCTTTACTAAATCCAGAGGAATAAATGATTATCTATACACATAATGAGTTTGGAGTACAGGAAGAATGCCAAAAGCAACATCTTTATTTTTTTTATTTTTTAGATGGAGTCTTGCTCTGTTGCCCAGGCTGGAGTGCAGTAGTGTAATCTCGACTCACTGCAGCCTCCGCCTCCCAGGTTCAAGGAATTCCCTGCCTCAGCCTCCTCAAAAGCTGGGATTACAGATGCTCACCACCTGGCTAATTTTTGTGTTTTTAGTAGAGACAGGGTTTCACCATCTTGGCCAGGCTGGTCTTGAACTCCTGACCTCATGATCTACCTGCCTCGGCCTCCCAAAGTGCTGGGATTATAGGCGTGAGCCACCGTGCCCGGCCAAAACAACATCTTAAGAAATACTTCCTAAATGGTGAAGAAAGAAATTAATATCAACAGAAGAGACAGAAAAGATAGGAGTTCATTGCTGTTTAAAATGACTAATGGATTTTGATTACACAACTGGTGACAGAAAAAAATTATCAGAGAACAGTGTAGTCTGAGAACTATTTGATCTTAGTCTGCAACGAATGAAATATAAAATTTGTATTTGGAAACTGTTTAACAAGTTTACACCCCCTTCCAGCAAATACAAAACTACAACAAATTTAAAGACGTTAATTGGCTTTTATTTGCAATTCTAGAATCGGATAACACCTCATTCTATAAAATAGTATTAATATTCCAGTAAGCTGAGCAGAAGAGGTTGACTTTATAGACAGAAAAGGGCTAAGGAAAGCGGAAACAGAAAATGAAACATGGATGATCTTTTCAAAGTTACTTTTCTTATAAAGGTTAAAGCAGAGGGGACTTCCTTATAGCAGCTAAAACCGGTCTGTTTGGAGATTTGGCTGTTATCTCTTTCTCCTGATTTCTTGGAAAATAAGATTAAACAACTATGTTTTAGCTTGGTGATGGGGAACTTCAGCTCAAGTGACTCCATTGTGGTTTAGTCTGGTGGGCCTAGCACAGGAGCTCCAAACTAGTGGGGCTCCTATAAATTTTATTTAACACTGCCAGCATCCTGGTGCACGATCATCAGATTTCTCATTGAACAGGGAATAGACAACTTTGAATGCTGGGAAACACCTGTGGTGAATTGCTTATATGTAAAATCCATAAACTAGTTACGCACACCTAGCACCATATCTGGGTCTGTGTTGGACTGGGGGATGAAAACTGACTTGGCCTTCATTTCAGAGAGTTTAAGAATCTCTATACTACCAGAAAGATGGTAGTAGTAGGCAGATTACATTGAGTGAAAGAGTGTTGGGTGAGAAGGATGGTTGAGTGAGAGAGAAGGGAAGATATAAGAGATTTGAGTTTGTGTATTGTCTAAGGAAGATATGATAGAAGAGAAGACTGATAATGCACTGTGGAAGAGTGATAACTACTGAGATCAAAGGTTTATAGATGAAGACTTTATCCTTGCAAAAGTATATTTACATTTATTTAATGTTTAGTTTGAAAATTAGATATTATGTAACTTAAGACTCACAGTAATCCAATGAATTAGGTGAAATGTGGTTGGTATAATTCATCTCCCTTTGCAGGTAAGAAAATTGAGACACAAAAAATGTTGTGTTTTATTCACAGTCATGTGGTTAGTAAAAAGGGAGATATTTCCATGCCCGGTTCTATGTTATAACTGCTATTATGTCTGAAAATAAAGGCAGAAAAAAAATTTTTCAAGAAAAAATGGCAAAAAACAGCCCAAATTTATTCAAAAACACTTGTTTATACGTCTGAGAGGCTCTTTGAACACTAAGTAGGATAAGTGCAAAGAGATGCACACCTGGACTCATAATAGTCAAAAGCTTGACTATTTGACAAGGACAAAAGGAAAATTTTAAACTCAGCAAATCACAACAGGGGAACACAAAATTAGCAGCTGACTTCTCACTGGTACCAATGAGGCCAGAAGGTAATGAGATAACATATTTAAAGTGCTGAAAGAAAAAAATTATCAGCAAATAACTTTATATCCAGCAAAAATATGTCAAAAATAAAATGAAATATTTTCCTGGATAAGCAAATCTAAGGGAATTCATTGCTAGAACATCTGCCTTACCAAGAAATACTAAAGAAAATTCTTTAAGCTGAAATTAAATGACAGCAGATAGCAATTCAGATCTATACACAGCTGGGCACAGTGGCTCACACCTATAATCCCAGCACTTTGGGAGGCTGAGGTGGGCAGATCACAAGGTCAGGAGTTCAAGACCAGCCTGACCAACATGGTGAAACCCTGTGTCTACTAAAAATATAAAAATTAGCCAGGCGTGGTGGCATGTACCTGTAATTGCTTGAATCTGCGAGGCAGAGGTTGCAGTGAGCCGAGATGGCGCCACTGCACTCCACCCCAGGTGACAGAGAGAGACTCCATCTAAAAATGAATAAATAATAAATCTATACACAAAAACGAAAGAGCATCAATAAAGGTAATTATATAAGTAATTACAAAAGACAGTATAATGACATGTTTCTTCACTATTCTCTCAACTCATTTAAAAGCAGATGCATACAACAATTTGTATATAATTGTATTTTGGCCCTATAATTTATTAGAATGTAATACATATATGATGATAACAGCAGAAAGGAGGTGCATGGCAACAGAGCTGTATTGGAGTAAGAAAATGACACCAAATGGTAAACTAAATTCACAAGATGAAATGAAGAAAACCAGAATGGTAAATAAGATTAATATAATAAACTCTTTAAATGCATGTAGTCCCAGCTACTTGGGAGGCTGGGGCAGGAGAACTGCTTGAACCTGGGAGGCAGAGGTTGCAGTGAGCTGAGATCATGCCATTGTGCTGCAGCCTGGAAATCATAAGGAATAGAAAATATATTTACTATTCATTAAGTGGAAGTGAATCATCATAAAGGTCTTCATCCTCTTAGTCTTCATTAAAAAGATTGCATTCAAAAAATAAACCATCTCAAAAAAAATTTTCCATGTCTCTTAAGTAGATTATTATAAATTAAGATGTATATTGTAAGCCTTAAGGCAACTAATGAGAAAAATAACAAAAAATTCTAGTTAAAAATCATTAAAAGACCCATACAAATATGTTTAACTGGTTTTTGACAAAGGTACAAAGCCAAGTCAATGGTAAAAAGACAGCCTTTTCAAAATGTTGTTGTGGCAACTTGACTGACAGCAAAAGTGAAAAGTAGTCAGAAGGCCAAAAAGTGAACCTTGACCTGATAAAAAAAAAAATCAAGTCAAAATCGATCACAGAGTTAAATGCAAATGATTAAACTTTTAGATAAAACACAGGAGAAAATCTCAGGGTCTAGGGGTAATCGGATTTCTACCGAAAATTGTAGCCACAGCAAATATGCAATAAATAGAAATGGCATTAAGATTAGAAAAGAAGTAAAACTACTCCTATTTGTAGATGACATCATTTTGCATATAGAAAATCTTAAGGAATCCACTAAGAAAAATAGAGGAGGAGTGATAAATACAGAAACAGAAAGAAATGTAATAGAAACAAGAAAATATAATTCAATCTAAAGGCTTTTAAAATAAAATTAACAAACAAAGTGATGGTAACACTAAGCAAGTGAAAAAAGAAAAGATAAAAGTTAGCAATATTATAAGTGAAAAACAATGTTTAATCAGTAAACAATTCTAAGAAGAAATTTGGACCAATAAAAGTTTGACAGAATCTGAAGTTTTCTAATTTGTTCATGTATTTTTTTGTATTTATATATTTATTTATATTGTCATAGGTTTCTTAGATTCATGACCAAAAGTACCATACAAAAAGCTATTTCCTAATGTATATTTTTAGCACATACCTCTTTTCTGATCTCCAAATTTAATGTCCAACTGGTTATTTGATTATATGCCAGTAGATATCTTAATATACAGTGTCAATCCTGTTTCTCTCATGTTTAATACAACTCTTTATATGGTATCACTGTAGGATTTGACTCGTGCCCTAGCCAAACCTTAGGAGCTATCCTTGATTTTTTCTTTTCCTTCAGTAAGTCCCTATCTTTATATCTGGAATCTATTTACTCTTTTATCAGCAATTACCATTCTTGTTACAGACCATTACTATTTTTCTCCTGCCCTACTGCTCTAGCCTCCTGACTGATCTCCTTACTTTTACTTTTTAATCCTTTCAAACTATTCTCCACTGAATATCTGGAGTGACCCTATAAAAATGCAAATCAGCATAAGACACTTTGATGTTTAAATCCCTCTCATGGCTGCCAATTATTGCTCATAGAATAAACTCCAAACTTTCTGCCATGTTGTATAAAACTCTACATGTCTTACATGACTTTCCTCCTATCTGTCTAATATTATCTTATTGTAGTTCCTTTCTCATTGATTATTCCTTTAACATCCAAGCTCTTTTACATCAGAAGTCCTTCATTCTTATTCATTCTTCCTGGAATGCTCTTCACTGTTTTCTAAGGGCTGACTCATTTATAACCTTCAACATTCAACTCAAATATCATCCTCTTAGTCATTTTCTGGTTAGCTATCTAAAATAGCTTTCCCTGTTCCTCCATGAGCTATTGTTGTTATATCCCTCCAACCCTCAACCCCACCTTGTATAACCATGCTTGTCTCCTTTATTGCAGTTATCTCCATCTGGTAATTAACTTGTTTAAACCCTCGTAGAATGCCAGCTAATGAGAAGGTAGGGTCCTTGCCTCTTTTAATAACCATATTACCTCTGGCAAACAGCATAGTGCCTGGTATTTATTGTGCTCAGTATGCATCTGTTGAATATTATTATTTTGTCTACTCTGTAATGATTAGTACGTTGTAAGCAACCCGATATGCATAAATTGATAGACGGTGTTCTCTCTCTAGATTTTCTTTGTTGTTTTCGTGGCAGGTCCATTTCCACCTTTACTCCGTCTTTTTAGGTTGTATAATCATTAGTTTTATTTTCATCTCTGATTTTATATGAACATGTTTCAATGCATACATATAACTAATATTCTTTTCCTCTTAATTATCTGTTATATATATCATCTTCAGTATCATCACCATTTAAAACACTCTTTTACATGTTCTAGATAATGTGGCCTATTTTTTATGTTACAATACCTGATAAAGTGTCAACTGGATTCACTGCCTTTGATCTACATTCTGAACCAAAATTTAATTCTAGAGTTTGTAGTCAGCATTTTTCCAAATGTGTTAAAAGTGTAATCCTTCATAAAATGTCATATGTAAAAGAGTAAGCAATTCTGTATGTACTAAAGGGTGAGAAAGTTATTACTTTAGCTTTCACTGGGGTGACTTAAAGTTTATCAAAAAGGATTATAGAAAGAACAGATTTATAGCAACTGTCTGATATATGACCAGAATCCTTATGTTCCACTAAAACAGACTTGCCCCAGGCTTTCTAGAGCATAATGCCCTTAGCAAGTAGCTTTCAACATCTTTTTCAGGAAGCAATATTTTCTTTCAGTAAAAGGGTCACCGTACTGTTTTCCTTTTTCCTTCTGTCTTATCTTTTGAGTTCAGGAAGTACTTTAAATTTACAGGCAGCTTTGAAGACGTGAAGCAAGTTCAGCCCCAGAAGTATTTCCTGTTATGGCATTAATGTAATTCCATGAAAGTAGAACTGATTTTTCTTCTGTAAAGTAGATAAAGTGCCTAGAGCAGCCGACCATTATTCTGGGTTATCATGATAAAGAGGCTTAGTTTTGACACGAAAGAGTTTATCAGCCTACCCAGTGGAAGATTTCATCCTTTTTGTTGAAAGATATATTAATGGATTATCATCTGTCTTGGCTTCCAAGAGAAAGTTCACCTTTGTATTGACAATGATTAGTTAAATCAGCAAATATTTTCCTATATATACATTTTATAATATACAATAAATCAAGCAAACATTCTAAGGATATCACATACAATTGAATCTCTAATGTTAAACCATTTTATGTTATTTTAATTTTTAAATTGTCTCAATTTGAAATAATCACAGATTTTCCTTACAAACCAACTTCATTTAATTTTAACGTATAGACTAGCTTAACTTCTTATAGGCATATATGCTTTGTTTTAGTAGCCCATGTTATTAGGTTATGTAATTTCTCCTTACAACTGATAATGTAGAAATAGTTTTCTTGTAATAAGATATTTCTCTTAATAGTCAATAATTAAACTTAGTTGATTATTTTATTTTGAATATATGGTAGATATGAATAATATACAGTTCAAAAGCTATAATATCTTTTTCCTATCCCTATTTCCTAGTTCATCTCTAAGGCATTTAGACTAATCCTAGTGGCTTAGTATTGTTTAAAGAATTTTTTTTATTTGAAAATTGATTCTACATTGGACATATTTACAATATTTCCTTGAATAATAATAGCTTACCACATTCTAATACATTACATATTTAATTCTCTCAGAGGGCCTTCTGAGTTAAATTCTGTTATCCGTTTGAAAAATGCAGGAACTCAAGCTTAGAGAGGTTAAATAATTGGCTAAAATTCACCCAGCTGGTGAGTGACAGAGCTGGGCTGGAACTCAAGTCCTCCAATACCAGAGCCTATATTTATAGCCTATATTATAGGATTATAGAAATAAAGCTATTCCCAGTTGTGCCTTTTATACTTGAGAAGAACAAAAGATTCCACTGAATGCTAATTTTACAATTAATTAAGTTAGTTAGCCTTTAGCATATCCTAATGAGATGGTATCTTATTATTTAAAATAAGTGATCTGCCCTTATGTTCATAAATAAAAATAAAGACATTGTTTTATTACAGATGTTAATGTTTTAAAACTCAGATCATCTAAACATGAAAAATCTCTGGCCTAGTCAAAGGCACACTGATAACTAAATTTGGGATTGGAAAATTTGGAGTTTTGAAATGGCCCTACTGATTCAGCACATAATTGTTTATGTTCATCATTTTTCCAAAGAGGGCTGAATAGTATTCTTCTATTGCAGATCTTAGGAAGGCATTGTAAAGGTAATATGCGATCAGATGTTAAATTTACTCGTTTAACCATCATTCACTGAGTCTGCCTACTATATGTATCCTATGAAGCAATGTGACCAATACAAAGATCAAGAAAACATGGGTGCTGTCTTTATTGAATTACCCATCTTCCAGGAAGGATAAGATCTATTGTAATACAAATTAGAGTGATGAGTGCTTAGTATGTGTGAGGGTCTCCTCAGCTAAGTGTAATTTCACCACCTTAGTATTAATCTTAGTTTTTATGAACTCAGGACCTTACTTCCTGTTTATGAAAACACATATACACAAAGCAAGGAGTTTTAATAAGCACATGAAAAGAGGTTAATCATCTTTTCATCAGACAGTGCATAACCACAGTGAGCTTCATCTTAATACCCACTAGGATGTCTATAATCACAAAGACAGATAATACCAAGTGTTGACAAGGATGTGGAGAATTTGGAACCCTCATGCAACACTGGTGGAAATATTGGCAATTCCTCAAAAGAGGAACCATATGACAGAGTTACCATATGACCCAGCAGTTCCACTTTTAGATATATACCAAAGAAAAATGAAAACGTTGTTTATAAAAAAATGTTTACATGAATATTTATGGCAACATTATTTATAATAGTCAAAAAGTAGAAATAACTGAAATGTTCATCAACTGCTGAAAGGATAAGATTGTTATTTTGCACATGACACAAAAATTAAAACAGACTATAGATTTAAATATTAAACCTGAGATTGTAAAACTCAGAAGAAAACATATTAGAAAAGATCCGTGACATTGGTCTTGCAATGATTTTTTAAGTATGACACTAAAAACACAGGCAGGAAAAGCAAAATTAAACAAGTGTATCTATATCAAACCGAAAAGTTTCTGCACAGCAAAGGAAACAACAAAAGAAAAGGCAACTCACAGAATGGAAGAAAATATCTGTAAACCCCATGTATATATTTTGGATAATTAATTGGATAACCTTTGTTAATTATCCAAAATATATAAGGAACTCATACAACTCAATAGCAGAAAAACAATCTGATTGAAAAATGAGCCCAGGCCCTGAATAGAGATTTTCCATGGAAGATATACAAATGAACCAGGTATATAAATACATGTTAAATGTCACTAATCATCAGAGAAATACAAATCCAAAAACCACAGTGAAGCTGGTTCTAGTGGTGGTGGTGCATACTTGTAGTGCCAGCTACTTGGGAGACTAAAATAGGAGGATCAGTTGAGCCCAGGAGTTCAAAGCCAGCCTGGGCAACATAGGAAGACCCTGTCTCTTTAAAAACAGAAAAAAAAAAAATCCCCCCCACTTCCCTCTCCCTCACAATGAGATACTACCTTAAACTTGTGACTGTTATCAAAAAGTAAAATCATGTGGAGAAAAGGGATCCCTTGTTAGTGGGAAGATAAATTGGCACAGAGATTATGAAAAACAGCACTTTGGGAGGCCGAGGCAGGTGAGACCACCCTGGCCAACATGGTGAAACCCCGTCTCTACTAAAAATAGAAAAAATTAGTTGGATGAAATGGTGGGCGCCTGTAATCCCAGCTATTTGGGAGGCTGAGGCAGGAGAATCCTGAACCAGGGTGGCGGAGGTTGTAGTGAGCCGAGATCACGCTGCTGCACTCCAGCCTGGGTGACAGAGTGAGACTCCATCTCAAAAGCAAAAACAAAAACAACTGGAACTACTATATAATCCAACAATCTCATTTCTGGATATAAATCTAAAAGAAATCAGCTGGGCACGGTGGCTTATGTCTGTAATCCCAGCACTGTGGGAAGCCAAGCAGTGGATCACTTGAGGCCAGGAGTTGGAGACCTGCCTGGTGAAATCCCGTCTTTACTAAAAATATAACTAACATGATGAAACCCCATCTTTCCTAAAAATATAAAAATTAGCTGGGTATGGTGGTGCATTCCTGTAATCCCAGCTACTCGGGAGGCTGAGGCAGGAGAATCACTCAAACCCAGGAGGTGGAGGTTACAGTGAGCTGAGATCATGCCACTGCACTCCAACCTGGGCGACAGAGTGAGACTCTGTCTCAAAATAAATAAATAAATAAAATAAAGGAAATGAAATCAGTATGTTGAAGAGGTATTTGTACTCCTATGTTCATTGCTGCATTATTCATAATAGCCAAGATAGGGAAATACCCTAGGGGTCTATTGACAGATAAATGGATAAAGTATATGTATATATAAACAATGAAGTACTATTCAACCTTAAAAAAGAAAGAAATCCTGCCGTTTGCAGCAACATAGATAAACCTGCAGAACATTATGCTAAGTGAAATAGGCCAGACACAAAAAGATAGATACTGTGTAATCTCAGTTACATATATGAAATCTGAAAAAGTCACTCATAGAAACAGGGTAGAAGGTTGGGAGAGGGAAGAAGGGTGGGTGTAGTGATGGGGAGATTTTTGGTCGTGGGGTATAAACTTTTAGTTATAGGATGAATACGTTCTGGAGACCTAATGTACAACATGATAACTATAGTTGGTAATTATGTATTGTATACTTGAAATTTGTTAAGAAAGTAGCTCTTAAGTCTTCTACCACACACAAAAAAGAGAAATTTGTAAGGTCCTGGATATGTTAATTGGCTTGATTGTGGTATCATTTCACATTGTATACATATATCAAAACATCACATTTTATACTGTGAGTGAATATAATTTTTTTCAGTTATATCTTGAGAAAGTTGAAAGAAAAATGTATTATATCCACACAGTGGAATATTATTTAATAAGCAGGATGAAGTACTTTAATCCATGCTGCAATGTGGATAAACCTTTAAAATATTGTGCTAAGTGAAAGAAGCCATTTATAAAAGGCTGTATATTGTATGATCTCATTCATGAGAAGTCTTAAATAGTTAATCCATAAAGACAGAAGGTATATTGGTGGTTGTCTTAGGCTGAAAGTGTGGGACAATGCTACACTGCTAATGAACACAGGATTTCTTTGGGAGTTAGTAAACTATTCTAAAATTGATTGTGGTGATGGTTATACATCTCTGTGAATATACTAAAAATCACTGAATTGTATGCTTTAAATAGATGTATTTTATATGTGAATTAGATCTCGATAAAGCTTTTCTTTTAAAAAATAGATAATATTATCAAAACTTTTAGACTACTGTGACCACTTGGCGCACCTAACAACAAAGCATCCAAAGAGATTAATATTTAAATATACGTTAATTTGTAGTATGAAAGGCATGAACCTCTTGAAGAAATACATAATGTAAAATTGTTCTTATTGCTATTTTATTTCTTATTTTAATCAAACACTGTGATAGTGTTATTTACTCTACTGTAATCCCTATTGGGTAAATACATTATAGTATTTAGAATAAAATTCATGCGTTGGTAAGCCAGTAAGAAAGAATCAATACTGGAACTTTATAGATCACAGTTCTATCTCCTGTCCCTCCATTTTAGGTATATGCCACTGATCTACCTGTTCAGAGGATTAACTCTATGGTGTTTCATCAGCCAGACCATCCACTATGCCCAAATGAGCAATATGTCCAAAGTCTATTTCCAAAATGCATTTCCCTACAGAAATTAATATCCTATGCAAATGCTGGCTAATTGATTATTACTCTTCCATAAAGGCTTAATTAGGTAGGAAATGCAGGACCTGCAGTGAGAGAGGAAGGAAAGTCCTAGAGCTAGAACCTGACCCAAGGTTTTGCATTTTAATTGGGCAGAGTTGTCGGTTTTGTAATAAACACACACTTTGGAGTAAGTAGACTTGCCCATCTTCCATGTGATACTGATCTTTTAACTAATGTGAACCTTTTTCTTTAAAGAGTAGATATCTTTAAATTTTTCTCTAGCCTTCCCTGTTACAACTGAAATGTTCCTACTTCTCTAGAGTATTTTGAAGTGTTTATTTAAATAAGTAAACGTGGATAGACACTTAGGTAGCAAGGGGTGGGGGAGTATACTCTAAGGCAGCTTCTCTTTGACAACATCTCTTTCTTATGAGTACAGTGTAAACATACAATTTATAATGTG
Source organism: Cacajao melanocephalus (assembly GCA_963573385.1). Lineage (NCBI taxonomy): Eukaryota > Metazoa > Chordata > Mammalia > Primates > Pitheciidae > Cacajao > Cacajao melanocephalus. The sequence continues at coordinate 99,154 of CAUYLG010028909.1, forward strand.
GAAAAAAAAGAGTTTGGTCTTTTAACAAAGCCATTTCTTTTTATTTCAGAGTCAAGGAGTTTAAATTCTTTTTCTTTAGCATCTTGCAGTGACACGTTCAGGGGTGATGGTCATTAATATCTTGATCCATTACTTTTCCTAAAGGATAAGATTTTTTTTTTCCCGTAATGGTTCATTTGTCTGACTGCTTTATTTCCTACCAGAAATCACAAAATCTATTTCCTGTGACAGTACAATAATTTTCACAACATCTGATTACAGTGGCACACACATGCAGAAGATTAAAGGTGTAGGTTAGAAAAGAAGCAGTAAGAAGGCATTGAGAATAAAAACATGGTAGAATTTATTTCTTTAATGTCATGATAACTAATGTAGAAAAACAAATATAAACAGTGGGTCATAAATAGATTATTCAATATTTTAATAAAGAATTCACTACATGCACACTTATTTTTACATACTCACCCAGATGTCTTACCAAACAAAATTCTTCCCCTATTCTCAAACAAAATTTATAGATGTTACAGCCTCTGTTAGAAAGACCTTCTGTTAAAATCAGCTGCCCTTAGCTTGACATATCTTGAGTTCCTAGTGATTAACATGTTAATAACAAGTGTGAATGTCATTAATGTGCCCATAATTAATTTCAGTATTAACACCTTATGTTTCTTATTATTCATTCCTCAAATGAAGGATTTTTCCATTTATAACTAAGTGGTAATTATTACATCATTTTTATTTAATGAAGCAATAAATTGTGTCTGATATTATTAATAATAATTCCTCCATTCCTTATAACATCCTTTTATAATCATTCTTTTATATATTCCTTTACTGTTATATAATACTTTCTAAGTGCCTTTAAGTGAAGTCGTTGAAATGTAAAAGAAGCTACTTGGAATGTCTGTAATAACAAGTGTTTTGGTATATTTACACCTGCTTGAAGAAAAGAGTAAAATATTTCCTTAAAACCCCACAGTTATATAGGTAGTTCAACCTCTGATCTGTACTGAGGCATTTAACCTCTCTTAATCTTGGTTTCCTTATTTAAAGGAAGTGGCTGTTGGGCCTCACCTAAATCATAAAGTGAGTGCAAGTAATTGTTTACTGAGAATTCTAAGAAAGACTAATGGAAAACATCAAGTATAAATGAAACACTTATAACTGTTTTCCTCTTTGAGAAGAATTGCCATTCACACATTGAATTTCTATCATGAATCTAACTCTTTTTAAATGAGCTATTTAAATACATAAATGGATGTTATAATATTTTAATTTTAATTGCTTCAGTAGTGATTCAGAATTAATTGAAGCATACAGCTTAAACATATTTTTATTATATTTAAATAGTTGGGAAAAAAATAAACAGTTGGTTAGCCAAAACCCGATAAATAAGTTGGGAATCGATTCTGCCAGTTGAATGCTGAAATGAATAGTATATACTTTTTTAAAATTACATGTAAATAGTTGGGAAAAAATAAACAGTTGGTTAGCCAAAATCCAATAAATAAGTTGGGAATCGATTCTGCCAGTTGAATGCTGAAATGAATAGTATATACTTTAAAGGGAGGGCTTTAATTTTTTTCTTTTATACTGATTTAAGACTGATAATTTATCTCTTTACTTATTCTAATTGACCCTTTTTGTTGGAGGAGGGGGACAATCTTGTCACTTATTGTGTAACCCTTGTTTAATTGACTCTGTCAGCAATCCTTCCCACCTGCCCTCTCTCCATCTTAATATGCTGATGTTCATTTTGGATTTCCAAGAGAGGTATGATATGCAGCTTTTAAAAATCTATTTGCCAGTCAAGCCATTTTTCAAAGAGAGCTTATTAACCCTCCCATGTTGTGAAATACTAAACTAGGTTGCCTGTGGAAGAATAGTGAGAGATGATGATAGGAAAGAAGATAGGATAGGGTCAGAAGAGCCTTATATTCCATGCTTAGGAGTATAAACTGTATACGATTAGCAGCTGGGAATCATAAAATCCTTTTAAGAAGTATTGTGATATAAAACTAATTTGAAAGAATAGTGAGAGGATAGATAATTGTACATTTGATTTTATTCCTTTATGCTAATGATTCCCATGTACATACAGTGAATGAAATATAGGAGACAAATATCTTCAACTATTCTCATTGGTTTTAGAGCTTGGAAATATGTTAAAAAGGCAGGTAAACTAGTTTCATCAATTGAATTTGCTCTTATTTACATAGTACAATGATTTTGAGCAAACTGTTAATGTTGATTTTAAAAGCCAAAATATATTACTAGTTTATAAATCACTATATGGTCCTCATTCATTGATTTTCACTTAGGAAGCTTTGGGGGGTTTTTTGTTTTGTTTTTATAATGCTTTACCCAAAACATTTTAAATCTTCTACTCTCCAGTAATAATTTCTATTAAATATATTTTGATATCTGCTGTACTATTTGCTGTATTTACTTAAACATCTCTCCACCACCCCATCCCCTCTTAAAACGGATAGAGCAGGTATTATAGGAGGAAATACTTTTCCTTTACCATCTTACATTCAGTAGTTGGGGCCTGCAAATTAAACTGACAAAAAATTAAAAGGATAAAAGGTTTATTTTGTATGCACATGAGAAGCCTCACAGAAAAGAACTGAAAACCCTAAAATACCAGAGAGACCAAGGGGCTTATATACCATTTTAACAAAGAGTGATAAAGTATGGAGAAGAGACTAGACCAAATGTAGGTTTGGACTTTGGTAGGGTGAGGCTGGGAATTAAGGATAGGTGACTAGGAAATGAGTGGTCAATAAGGGTTGTTTAGTAAGGTTTATTATGTAGACTCAAATGAGAAAAGGCTGCTCCTTCTCTTCCTGGCACTGGAGAGGAGGACACCATTACAAATATGAATTTCCTTTACAAAAGGGAAATTTATGCCCTGTTTTTATGAAGTAAAGGATAGGGCAGAGAGCTCCTCCTATGTTTACTGTTTCTTAATTGCCTGTAGTTCAAAATAATCCTTATGCTGAAATGGCATATTTTGGGGTGTCATACTCTGATCCCCTTCACTATTGACTGCTTCCTAATACCAGGGTACTGAGTTAAGATAATTTTCAAGGCTTGGCAAATAATCTACTACTCTTTGTCAGTTTCCTATCTTAGTTTTCTCATCTGTAAAATGGAGATCATGATAGCACTTACCTCAAAAAATTGTAAGAAGTCAATTTAAAAAACACCAAAAAATGCTTAATAAAGTGGTCTAACACATAGTAAATGCTCAATGAATAATGTATATATTGTTAAGAAGTCATTTCCCTCTGAGAGTACATAGTGCAAAAGAAGTAGGAGCTTAAGAGTTAGACTTGGCTGGGAGTGGTCTCTCATTCCCGTAATCCCAGCACTTTGGGAGGCAGAGGTGGGTGGATCACCTGAGGTCAGGAGTTCAAGACCAGCCTGGCCAGCATGGTGAAATCTCATCTCTACTAAAAATACAAAAAATTAGCTGGGCGTGGTAGTGTGCACCTGTCATCTCAGCTACTTGGAAGGTTGAGGTATGAAAATTGCTTGAACCCGGGAGGTGGAGGCTGTGGTTAGCTGAGATCACGCCATAGTACTCCAGCCTGGGCAACAGAGTGAGAATTTGTCACAAAAAAAAAAAAAAAAATGAGTTAGGCTTAAAGCCAGATGCAGTGGTGTGTACCTGTAATCCTAGCTATTTGGGAGGCTGAGGTGGAAGGGACTCTTGAGCCCAGAAGTTCAAGTCCAGCTGGAGCAACCTAATGAGCACTTCCCTCTACTCCATCTCTTAAAAAAAAAAAAAAACAGGAGGATGTTCTCAGTTCTGATTATGCCACCTATTAGCTATATGACCTTGGATAACTATAAGCCTCAACTTTCTCCTGTGTGAAATAGGAATCATTTTTACCTCATTAGATTGTTGTGAGGATTAAATGAGGCAGCAAATAAATATATGTGTATATATATATACATACATACATACATACATACATATAGTATCTTGTATATAGTAAGTATTCATTACATGCAACTTCATCTTCTATGTAGACTTTCTAGGCTCTCACCTTGCCCCAGGAAGATAAGTGACTTTTACATTAAGCCATGTTCTCTTTTTCCTTTATGACACTCCTCAATGCTTAATGAAGAGCTCTGGCTATTTAAAAAACTAAGCATAATTTTGACAGACTGCTTTTTTCTACATCTGGGCTCCTTTAATTAAAAGCTGATGTTTAGGCCAAGAACTGTTAGGAAATTCTATTCATGTTTTTACCGGTTCTTGCATATATACAAGATACTTGCGTATACATTTTATTTTATATACACACATACGATAATATATTATGGCTCTCTTGTTTTCCCTCTTATCCCATAACAGATTGTATACTGCCTTAAAAAAAAAATACCCACTTTTCAAATGAAAAAGCAGAGGCACACATTCTTTCAAAATGTATTAGTGTAATAATTATATAATTTGAAATAATGAGGTTGTATTAGGATTCAGCCACAGAAACAGACCAATTAGGGAATATAGAGTGAGAATAAGATTTATTTGTTGATTGATTGATCTCAAGGAATTGGCCTATGTCATTGTGGAGACTGGCTAAGCAGTCGAAAACCGTAGGGCAGGCAACCAGGAAGAGGAGAAAGGCGTGAACTCCTTAGGCCTGGGCAGAAGCTATCATTCATAGGTGGAATTTATTCTCTCTATCAAGGAAACTTAAGCTATGCTTTTAAGGCCTTTCAACTGATTAAGCCAGGCCCCTCCAGATTATCTGGGTTACTCCAGACTAGAAGTCCACTGACTGGGAGTTTTAATTACATCTGAAAAATACCTATAGCAACACCTAGATTGGAATTTGATTGAAAAACTAGAGCGTGTAGCCGAGTCAAGTTGTCACCTCAAAAAAGCCATCTCGGGATAAATTTTTTTGAAAAAGGAAATAGAAAGTTCAGGGCATTTTAGTCTTTATTTTGTGTATTGTGCCTATTATATATATATATTTTTTTTTTAAGAATCTTTTAGTGCCTAGTATTTTGCCATGAGTTATAAAGGAAACAAAGGTATCTTAATTTTTTTTTTTAAATCTTAACATCTTAAAGTTCTTTCAAGCATTTTTCCTGAATTCATTGGTTAAGGATTGTTAGAAGAGGTGGAACTTGGATGATGCACACGCTTTAGATTGAGGCAAGAGTATGTTTGGTGACTAAGAGGATAAGAAATGATGATCTCAAGAATATTAGACTGAACTTTCTAAAAGTTGGTATTGTGTGTTATTTATCTTTGTATTTCAATGGCCTGGCACAGTAATTGAAAAAGTTCTACAATGGTTTGTTGTTTAGGTGGATTAAGAAGTGAGCAAAAAGCTATCTGTATTGAAGTGTGATCTGTTATATGCATTCAAATCTGATTGTACTTGGAGTTAAAAGCACCATATCTAAATTAATATTAAGACTCAGGGCCAGGTACATTGTCTCACACCTGTAATTCTAGCACTTTGAGAGGCCGAGGCAGGAGGTCACCTGAGATCAGGAATTTGAGACCAGCCTGGGCAACATAGTGAAAAAAATCAATCTCCACAAAAAATTTAAAAGTAAAAATTAGCCAGACATGGTGGCGTGTGCCTGTAGTCCTAGCTACTTGAAAGGCTGAGTTAGAGGATCACTTGAATCTGGAAGGTGGAAGCTGCAGTGATCTGTGATCATGCCTCTGCACTTCAGCTTGGGCAAGAGAACGAGACTTTTTCCTCAAATAAATAAATAAATAAATACAGCAGTACAGTCCCAGTTTCTAAATTGGCTAATGTTGTTTTCTATTTCATCTCCCTCTGTTCCTCCACTAGATTGTAAACCCTTTGAGGGTAAGAATTATGCAGTTTTGTTTGCTCTTCAGTGTTTTATTGCCTTGCATTAAAAAGATGATAAATACTGCCTGATGAATTAAAACAGCATACAGAAGAAATCCAAATTTAACTTTTTAATACATTACCTCTGAGAATGATAAGAAAAACGAAAATATTTGAAATACATCATGTAATTGAATAAGGAACAGTAAACTGATTTTTTAATGTTCCTGTTTTTATGTATTTGAAGTTAATGTTTAGTTATTTTGTTTTAAAGTCTTTATGAAATTTTTCTGCTTTGTTATCTTCCAGTGAACAAGACATATTAATAACTTTTCTGTAGAACAAGACATATTAATAGCTTTTCTGTTGAATATGAAAGAAAGCAGCTGTAGTTTTATCCTATTGAGTATAAATATTTGTTGGGGAATTAAAGGTTTGTTAGATAAATGACTTAAAGATTAATTAACTGTGCTATCATTCTACCTTCCTATCTTATCTGTAGGTCATTGGTCTGCTAGTATATAGAAATTGCTGTATTTCCCACTCTTTCCATTTCTTAATTAAATATTAGAAAAATGCCCAAGGAAAAACAATACAACTGAGCTTCCATTCTGGTTTTCATGCTTTTAAATTTTATAAGAATTGTGGCTCTGCTGCCTGTTTTGTTTTCATAGTTAAATTTGGCTTGGGATTCTATGAAAAAAATAATAGTTTTTATTTCATGATTTTTTTTCAGATTGTTCTGATTTTATAATATCTAGTCAAGCAATGACATGCAGAGATTTTGTTGTGAGGAGAGGGAGAGAGCAAATAGTATTCTGCCCTGATTGCTTTTTGCTGATTTTATTACTAGAAAGATAAACATTGCCTTGTTATTTTAGCCAGTAAAATTGTCTGCAAAATAGGTAACAAAATGCAAAGCAGTATATTTACTTTTTCACTTTTTCCCAAAGGTATGATAAAAGCAGGGTTCCAGTGGAACAGTTTGCTGAGTTCTTTCCTAGCGAGCACTGGTAGCACGTATTAGATTAGTATATTTTGAAAAATGCTAATGATGAAAGATGAGTATAATTTGTATTCTTTGAAATGTGACTAAAAAGTTGGAAATGAAACCTATCTTTCTGAGGTGACATCCACATTTGTGGTTCATTTTCATCACACCTGATGCACTTCTGCCAGCAATTCAGAAATAAAGGTGGAGGTGGGAAAGCTTATGTATAGCTAAGCTACTAAAGTGACTATTTGAGTAGTTCATTCCATCTGTCAAAAGATTCATTGGGATAAAGAATTTGGCATAAATGGATGTAATTCATTCTCTTTTTACAAAGAAGTGAATGATAGAACAAAATCATCCTAAAATGAAGGAGTAAAATACTAGAAAGAAAACAAAATTCGTATTTTTTAATAGAATAGTAACAGAACTCAGTGTAAAAATAATGATTAATAGTTATTTGCTTACTTTTTCCTGTATTTGGTGTTTTGGGAAAGTGGGCTTGAAAAACAACTGATACATTGATTAAACATTTCAATTTTCAATTGTCTGTTGTGTTGGACAGACTATAACTTCTCACTGTATAGATATGATGTACACAAAATTACACAAAATTTAAGGTATGTATAATATATTGCATGACTGCAAGAAAGATATACCTCCCTTGAACAACTACCAGTTATTTTAGTAAATTTGCAGCAGAGAAAATAGACCTGATTAACAAAAATGTGAAAGATATCTTTTAAATATATAAATTTTGGATTTTCAGAATAGCCTAGAATTTTATCTAAATTTGGATTATTGGATTAGCTAGAGCATGAAAATAGGCATTTGTTCTACTCACCAATAGCTTCTGTAGTCCTAAATTTATGGAATGAGGCTTTGTTGTACTGCCTTTAGAGCTCAATGATTTGCTTTTTCTGAATTTTGGAAGTCTGTCTCTAATTGATTGACACACATGAATGTAGTGAGAAGCAGTGAGATTAAGCATACAAGCTTTCTTTTTCATTTAAACGTTATTAAAACCACAAATTTGTAAATTGATATAAAAACACAATCCTTTGGATCTATATCAGGAAACTTATAAATGGGAGCTTTATTTTGCCCCAGAAATGTGATAATTAGAAATATATTCAGGTGATTTTTCCTTTGTTGTTGTTTTCTTAATTTCTTTTTCTTTCTTATTTTTACCAAAGGTTCAATTCATCTGTAATATTCAGGTTTTTTTAAAGAATTTCTCATGGCAAGTTAATTGTGGGTGAACATTCCCCTATTGGACTGCAGATGTACTTAGTGGTTATAACTAGAATAGCTCCAGGATTTTTTGTGACCAAGTAATAAAACACATTTCTGGTTTGCTTTCTGCCATAGAGTATTAAGACCTTTTTCCACTTTTTAAATGTTACTTTAATCTCTAAAATTTTCAACAACGATTACTGGCAGTATACTCAAAAAACGATATGTGTAGGCTTTACTATAGTAAAAATAAGAACAAGTTATATAAGCTCCATACTTTATAGATTGTGTGGCTATACAGTCAGATGTACTAATTTTTAAATTATCCTCATTTTCCAATAATTTTACATTTTGCTAATTTGTGCAAACCATGGTCATAGTGAAATATTTAACAGAAATTCAAGCAAATTCTTATACATCTTTCTGAAAAATCTCACAAATGAAACATATTTTAAACAGTTAAGAATTTCCTGAATTTAAAATGTATATATACCTCATGCCATCCAGATGTTTTATTGAATTTCTAAAATAAAAGTCTATCTAATGAATGGCTAATTTGCTCAACACTTAAGACAAAGATGTATTTCTGTGTTACTAAGAACATGCATCCTGTCTCCTTGACAATGGCTCTAATTACCTCAGCTTGGACTGATCAATATTTGATCTTTTTCCCACCAAGCAAACATGTTACTTTGACTTTCTTTCTCTTCTTTTCTGATAATTTGCAGCTGTGTGAGAATAGTTCATTTTGTTTGTTCTCCCTGGCTTGAGGCCAGGGGTCTCTTATTAGTATAATGCAGTTCATTGATGTGAATTTGTTGATCTCTTGGGTAGGTTTTCACAAATTTAAGGCAATTAAAAGCTTTTATATGGCATTTCACTTGAAGTTATTAGCGGTCTTTCAGTGATTTTGCTTTTAAAAATTACTTTATCATTTTATGGTTATTTCCTTTCCCTCTCTTTTCTCTACCCTCCCCATCCTATAAAATTCTATAAGAAAGGATTGAAACAACTATTTCATTGATTGATTTCATTAAAAGTAATAATTTATAAACTTGTGATTCAATAACTTAAAATATTTTAATTACTACAATTTTTAAAGGACCAGTGAAATTTTTGGTTTTGTGTTTTACAATAACTGCTTTTTTTTAAGCTTATAAATATTCAGGATAGAAGCCATAATTTGGAGAATAATGATAAGAACTGAATCTAAAAATTATTAGTAATTGCCAAAAAATTCAAAAAGCACATAGTGTAAACTTTTTTGTGCATGTGAGACAGAACTTTTCCTAAATTGCAGTTTTATTAACATCTTAAATTTTTCTCATTGCTAACAGATGTCCGTGATATTTTCCCTTCCTTTTGCAGTCAATGGACCATTCTCCAGCAGATCAGAAATAAGAATGTTAAATAAAGGCCACCTAAATCTTAAGGAATGTGACATCATTGATTAGATTAAAATCTTTTGACTTCATTGATACTTATCTTTTTTCTTTCCCCATTTAAAAAATTGTTTCAGTTGTTTTCCTACTGTTTGTTGGTGGCATGCTTTGTTACAGTACTTAATCCAGTTTGTTTCATTGGTGTGCTTGATTAGTTTGAAGAAATGATCACTGGAGAGGATTTGAAATAACTAGCAAAAGTTTTGAGGTATTGCAGTGAGTATATGGAATGCCTTACTCATTTATGCAAAAAAATTGGTGCTTTTGTACTTTTTATTTTAAAAAATATATAACAATAATAGCAAACATTTAGTGGGAATGTAACTTTATGCTGTATTAAGGCAAGAACGGTATATTGGTTAAGAGGATATACCCTGAAGGCAGGGTATAAATTCAAGTTTCACTACTTACTAGTTAACTTCTTAAGCAGTTAACTTCTGAATCTCTCTTTATGTGCAAAATGGTATAGGATAAGAAAAATAGCTTTCCCTTCCATCCTTATATATACAGGGCCTGCGCCTCTGTAACAAAAACAGATTAACAGGAGAAAAGTATACACATTTAATTTAAATGTAAGTTTTACAGGAATTGGGAGTCTTCATAAAGAAATGAAGACCCAAAGAAATAGCTAAATCTGAGTGTTTTTTATATAAGGTTTGACACTGAAACGATAGGGTATGAAGTTAGTAGTAAACTGGGTATGAAGTTAGTCGTAAACTTGGCAAGACCTGTTTGTTTGGATTACCCTCTATCTCTTTGTCTTTGGAGATAAGGATGCTCCTTTATAGGGAGGGTACCTCTCACATAAGGGTCTTATGACCTACTTCAGGGAAAGGTCAAAAAATATTCCCAGGTTTTATGATCTGTTTCAAGAGAAAAGGGCAGGGGGAGGTCAGAGAGACCTTCCTGCTTCTGCCATTTTCTCATATTCCTTCACCTTAAAAGTTTCAATATGTCAACGTGCTATATTTTGGGATAATATATCCTGAACCCTATCTGTAGGGATGATGACAATAATATCTCCCTTATAAGGATAAAATGAGATGATATGGAAGAGAGATCCAAGATGGCCGATTAACAACAGCTCAGGGTTGTAGCTCCCAGTGAAAGCGCAGAGAGCGAGTGGACGCCGCACTTTCAGACGAATTTTTGTTGCCCACAGACTAGGAGATTCCCGGCGGAGGAGCCACACGG
>CAUYLG010028910.1:0-25067 GCA_963573385.1 Cacajao melanocephalus
AAATATTGGTTGGCTGCTTGTTTGTTATTTTCATCCCTTATTCCTTCCTGTCTCCATTGTTAAGCACAATTATTGGCATAAAAGAGGTTTTTAATACCCATTTTTAGACTGCATTCTAGCCTGGGCAATAGAACAAGAATACCATTTTCTCTCTCTCTCTTTCTCTTCCTCTTTCTTTCTCTCTTTCTTTCTTTTTTTTTTTCTTTCTTTCACTCTTTCTTTCTTTCTTTTCTCTCTTTTTCTTTCTTTCAAAAAAAAAAAAGAAGTTCAACTGACTATAGTAAACACTGCTGCCCCTTTAGCCTGGGCCTCAGAATGAACACACGTGGCTTTCTTTCCTTTCTTTTACCTCTTTGGGAATCACTGGGCATCTTGAATCAATGAATTGAGGTCCCTCATCGGTTCAGGGAAACTCACAGCCATTATCTGCAAATACTGCCTCAACTCCATTTTCTCTCTCTTCTTTTCCAGGATACTAATTACACTAGACCATTTCTCTGCATCATATATATCTTTTGTTCTCTATTTTGTATTTTACTTCATTTTATCTCTGTAGTTTTACTATGGATAAATCTTCTACCATCTAGTTCACTAATATTCTTTTCAGCTCCGCCTAATCATCTGTTAAAGTCATACACTGAGTTCTTTTTTAAAAATTTTTTAGATGGAATCTCGCTCTATTGCCCAGACTGGAGTGCAGCGGCGTGATCTCAGCTCACTACAACCTCTACCTCCTGGTTCAAGCAATTCTCCTGCCTCAGCCTCCTGAGTAGCTGGGACTACAGGTACACCCAGCTAATTTTTGTATTTTTAGTGGAGCTGGTGTTTCACCATGTTGGCCAGGCTGGTCTCGAACTCCTGACCTCAAGTGATCCACCTACTTGGCCTACTTGGTATTACAGACTTGAGCCACCATACCCGGTCTGAGTTCTTAATTTTGGTGATTACCTTAATCAGTTTTAAATTTCTGGTTGGATCTTTTTCAACTCTGTAATGTCACTTTTAATAGTTTCTAGTTCCTTGTAGAGATTTTAAAGTTTATCTTTTGTCTACACTAAAAGAGAAAATGTAATTGTTTTACAACTTTTCTCTAGTAATTCTAATACTCAGTGTCTCTGTGGATTTTGTTTTTTGTTGTGTTTTTGTTTGTTTAGTTGGGTTCGGATTCGCACTGTCTTGACTTCATACATATTCCATAATTTATTGCTTGTTGGACTTTTTTTTTCTTTGAGACAGGGTGGGATACAGTGGAACAATCATAGTTCACTGTAGCCTCGAACTCCAGGGCTCAGGTGATCTTCCCACCTTAGCCTCCCAGGTAACTGGGACTACAGGCGCACATCACTATGCCTGGCTAATTTTTGTATTTTTTTTTTTTTTATAGAGACAAGGTTTCACGATGTGGCTTAGGCTGGTCTTGAACTCCTGAGCTCAAGTGATCCTCCTGCCTCGGCCTCCCAAAGTGCTGGGATTAAAGACATGAGCCACCGCGCCCAGCTGACATTTTATTTTAAAAATTTCTTTTAGGTATGCTAGGATAATATAGGCTTCCTCCAGGGAATTTTTGTTTACTTCTACCAAGAATCCAATGGTGCTAGTAGTCCAAGGGAATGCTGCAATGCCAGTTAGTGAGATTACTCTCTAAAGTTGAGTTCCTATCCTTCCTTTTTGTTTTTTTGTTTTTGTATCTTCTGCATGGCCAGAGGACCTACCCTTTCTTTTTTTCCTTTTTTTTTTTTTTAGAGAGACAGGGTCTCACTCTGTCACCTGGGCTGGAGTGCAGTGGCATGATCCCAGCTCACTGTAGCCTTAAACTTCTGGCAATCAACGATCCTCCTGCCTCAGCCTCCTGAGTAGCTGGGACCATAGGTGTACCAGGGCGCTTGGTTAAATCTTTTTTATTTTTTTTGGAGACAGGGTCTCTCTATGTTGCCCAGGCTGGTCTCGAACTCCTGAGCTCCAGTGATCCACCTGCCTTAGCCTGGGATAACAGGCATGAGCCACTGCGCCCAGCCCCCTTAGTTTGTTAAGTAGGGCATTTCAAGGTCCCAGTCAAAGTGAGAGAGTCCCCACCTTCAGCATATGTTGACCTCCAACTCCTGTTCCTCTAACCTCAGGTTCCATGAAGCTATTCACTTTCAGCTGCTCCCCTTAGACTAGCAAATGGCCCTTGGGTTAAAGCAGTAGTATATTTAAAGAGAATATTTAACAAGGAGGGAGATCTTTATCTTTGGCTGCCAGAGGATTCTTTACTTTTGGCCATTGGCAGAAGGCAGCCTTTTTTGGATAATCGAATGCTCCTTGAATGGAAATGGCTTCAATTCACTTCTTTAAGCTCCATCTTTTTCCCATTTCAAGGCCAACTATATTTTTGTCTTTTATGCTTTTTAGTAAGTGCTTCTGATATTTACCCAACCTCGTTATCTTTTTTTTTTTTTAATATTTTTTTGAGATGGAGTCTCGCTCTGTCGCCCAGCCTGGAGTGCAATGGTGCGATCCTGGCTCACTGCAACCTCCACTTCCCAGGTTCGAGCGATTCTCCTACCTCAGCCTCCCAAGTAGCTGGGATTACAGGCATGTGTCACCATACCTGGCTTATTTTTGTGTTTTTTAGTAGAGACAAGGTTTCCTCATGTTGGCCAGACTGGTCTCGAACTCCCGACCTCAGGCGATCTGCCTGCCTTCGCCTCCCAAAGTGCTGGGATTATAAGCGTGACCCACCGTGCCCGGCAGTTATCTTAAATGAAAGGATAAAGGACTTATATTCAATGAGCTTCAAGAGCCAGAAAGTGAAGACAAATCTGGTTGGTATTGGAGATTCATTCCTTTCTCTTTCATTATTGTGGTAGATTAGTTAGTGTTCAGTAACTATTCACTCACTTCCCTCGCCCTCCAGGAGAGGAGTCTACTTCCCAGTTATTATGATGTTGAACTTGACCATGTAACCTGCCTTGACTACTGAGATGTTACCAAATGTGGTGTAAAGAGAGGCTTAAAATACATTTGCAAGGCTGGGCATGGTGGCTTATGCCTTTAATTCCAACACTTTGGGAGGCCAAGGCAGGCGGATGGCTTGAGCTCAGGAGTTCAAGACCAGCCTGGCCAATATGGCGAAACTCCATCTCTACTAAAAATACAAAAATTAGCCAGGTGTAGTAGCAGGTGCCTGTAGTCCTACCTACTTGGGAGGCTGAGGCAGGAGAATTGCTTGAACTCAGAAGGCAGGGGTTGCAGTGAGCTGAGATTGTGCCACTGCACTCCAGACTGGGCAGCAAAGTGAAACTCCATCTCAAAAAAAAAAAAAAGTTTGCATATTTGAGCTTGCCTTTCTGCACCTCTGTCACTGCCATGAGTAGAGCTCTCCTCAGGAAGTTGCTGCCTCTTGACCTTGGACCCCAGAATGAACACACATGAAAGCAATCCTGAGCCTAACCCACAGAGAGAAGCCAATCCCAGCTGGACTTAAGCTTGAAGCAGAGTCACTCAGATGAACCCAGCTTAAATCCATTGACCCCCAGCTGACCTGCAGTTGGAGAGAATAACTGACTATGTTTTAAGCCATTATATCTTGTGGGTAGTTATTACCCAGTACTTTTGTGGCAATAGCTAATCAGACAAGTAGCCTAGCAAGAACCTGGCTCAGCAGGTCCAAGAAAAAAGAATACTATCAGAATCTGAGCTCCAGAAGCTGCTCTTTTCTAATAAGGTTATTCCCAACCAAGAAGTTCTCATTGTTATATAATTATCTACTCCCTATGTCCCATTCTCAGTAGGTAGGTAAAACATCACAGGCGTGAAGTCTATCACCTGGAATCGCCCCTTTTTGGGGAGGGGAGTATACCTAGCCTATTTATGGAAGGCTTCAGCATGTATCTCTATGGGATAATAGGAAATAATGTTTTGCTGCATCTCTGCCAATATTTTTTCCCCACTAAATCTTATTTTACATTTACACTATGCAGCATTTGTGGTGTGTGTTCTTCCCACTTTGTGTAATAGGAGAGAAGTTTGGTCAGAATCACCTTGCATGCTCTTTATTACTGGAAGCCACAAATCCCCATGACTCTGTAAACACTCCAAGATTTAACAAGTCCTACTATTTAATCACATGCATTTTTCATGTGGTTTTGTATTCTTGTGGCTGATATACAGGAATAATGCTGGGGTTTTTGTTTTGTTTTGAGATAGAGTCTTGCTCTGTTACCAGCCTGGAGTGCAGTGGCGTGATCTCAGCTCACTGCAATCTCCACCTGCTGGGTTCAAGCAATTCCCATGCCTCAGCCTCCTGAGTAGCTGGGACTAGAAGGCGTGCACCAGCATGCCCAGCTAATTTTCTGTATTTTAGTAGAGGCTGGGTTTCACCATGTTGGCCAGGATGGTCTCAATCTCCTGATCTCGTGATCTGCCCTCCTCGGCCTCCCAAAAGTGCTGGGATTACAGGTGTGAGCCACCGCACCTAGCGTGTTTTTTGTATGTTGATATAATGAACTGACTTGCTTTTAGTTTTTGTTATTTATTAATATATTTCCATACTGACAATCATTATATCTGAATACAGTGAGTTTTTTCTTTCTGTCTAGTTCATATGTCTTATTTCTTTTTTATATTTTTTGCATTGGCTAGCCCCTCTAGTATGATGTTAAATAGTAACTATGATAGTAGTGAGTATCCTTGTCATGTTTTAAAGCAAATGCTTTTAAAATTCTACTGTGAAGTAGCTGAGTGTGGTGGCTCACATTTGTAATTCCAGCACTCTGGCAGGCTGAGGCGGGTGGATCACTTGAGGTCAGGTGTTTGAGAGCAGCCTGGACAACATGGTGAAACCCCTTCTCTACTAGAAATACCAAAATTAGGCTGGGCGCGGTGGTGCACGCCTGTAATCCCAGCTACTTGGGAGACTGAGGGACAAAAATTGCTTGATCATGGGAGGCAGAGCAGAGGCTGCAGTGAAGCGAGATCACACCACTGTGCTCCAACTTGGGTGACAGAGAGAGACCTGGTCTCAAAATAAATACATAAACAATAAAATTCTACTATTAAGTGTTATGCCTGGCTAATATTTTTTCTTTTTTTTT
Organism: Cacajao melanocephalus; assembly: GCA_963573385.1. Classification (NCBI taxonomy): domain Eukaryota; kingdom Metazoa; phylum Chordata; class Mammalia; order Primates; family Pitheciidae; genus Cacajao; species Cacajao melanocephalus. Next base: position 5,076 of record CAUYLG010028910.1, read on the forward strand.
TTTTTGAGACAGAGTCTTGCTCTGTCACCAGGCACCAGGCTGGAGTACAGTGACACGATCTCGGCTCACTGCAACCTCTGCCTCCTGGGTTCAAGCAATTCTCCTGCCTCAGCCTCCCGAGTAGCTGGGACTAAAGGCGTACACCACCATGCCCGGCTATTTTTTGTATTTTAGTAGAGACAGGTTTCACTATGTTGGCCAGGATGGTCTCCAACTGTTGACCTCATGATTCACCCGCCTTGGCCTCCCAAAGTGTTGGGATTACAGGCATGAGCCACCGCGCCTAGCCGCCTGGCTAATTTTTTATATTTTTTGTAGAGACGGGGTTTCATCATGTTGCCCAGGCTGGTCTAGAATTCCTGAGCTCAAGTGATCCAACTGCCTTGGCCTCCCAAAGTGCTGAGATTCTAGGCATGAGCCACCATGCCCAGCTTCGGATTTTGTCTTTACCTTTTATTCTAATACTTTGTTCATCATGGATTTTTTGCATTAATTTTGATTTTTAAAAATGTTTTATCTAAACATTATTGGCCTTAATTACTGAGGTGTTTTTTATTTGTTTTGTTTTTTTGGTTTTTTTTTTTGAGACAGAGTCTTGTTCTGTAGCCCAGGCTGGAGTGCAGTGATGTGATCTCGGCTCACTGCAACCTCTGCCTCCCAGGTTCAAGTGATTCTCCTGCCTCAGCCTCCCGAGTACCTGGGATTACAGGCATGTGCCACCACACCTGGCTAATTTTTTGTATTTTTTTGTAGAGACGGGGTTTCTCCCTGTTGGTCAGGCTGGTCTCAAACTCCCGACCTCAGACGATCCGCCTGTCTCAGCTTCCCAAAGTGCTTGGGTTACAGGCATGAGCCACCACAACCAGCCTTTCACTGAGTTTTTAAATGTTTGCTTAAATTTTGTGCCCTAGGGTCAGGCAAGGTAGCTCATGCCTGTAATTCCAGCACTTTGGGAGGCTGAGGGAGAACTGCTTGAGGCCAGGAGTTTGAGACCAGCCTGGGCAACAGAGTGAGACCTCGTCTCTATAAAAATAAAAATCTTAGTCGGGCATGGTGGTGCTGCATGCCTGCAGTTTGGAGGCTGTAGAGGGAGGATCCCTTGAGCCCAGGAGTTCAAGATCATAGTTACAGTGTGCTATGATCATGCCACTGCACTCCAGCCTAGGCAAGACCCTGTCTCTAAATAATAATAGTAATAGTTATTAAAATAAATAAAAAATTTAAAAATGTTGTGCCTCCTTACTCCCCTCACCTAGTCCCAGCCCTGCCCCAGTCCAAGCCATGCATTATCTCCAGGCTGCACTTCTACAGTAGCATCCTCACTGGTCTCTCCACTTCTCCATTCACTGCCTGTCACTGATCTACTCTCCGAATGACTGCCACAGTGGCCTTTTGAAAAGATAAATTGAAACATGTCACTCTCCAGCTTCAAATCATTCAATTGTCTCTCTCTTTTTTTTTGAGATGGAGTCTCACTCTGTCACCCAAGCTGGAGTGCAGTGGCCCAATCTTGGCTCACTGCAACCTCTGCCTTCCAGTTCAAGCAATTCCCCTGCCTCAGCCTCCTGAGCAGCTGGGACTACGGATGCCCACTACCACATCCGGCTAATTTTTGTGTTTTTAGTAGAGACAGAGTTTCACCATATTGGCCAGGCTGTTCTTGAACTCCTGACCTTGTGATCTGCCCACCTTGGCCTCCCAAAGTGCTGGAAGACAGGCGTGAGCCACCGTGCCCGGCCTCGATAGTCTCTTATCCAAACTTCGTGTAAAACCCTGCATGATCTGGATTTTACTTTCTTCCTTAACCTCATCTCTTACCACTCTGCCTTTGCATTGTCTGCCCCAACTTTACAGGCTAACTTTCCATTCCTGGAACATGCTCAACTAGTTCCTGCATCAGGGTCTTGTCACAGGCCATTCATTAAATGGCTAATCTCTTCAAATCCTTTTAATCTCAGATTAAGTCATCTCTTCAGAGAGACTTTCCAATCTAAAGTAAATCCCTTCCTGATATTTCTTTTATCATTCTGTTCTTTGTCCTTCCTAATACTTTGACAATATAAGTCATTTGCTTATTATTCGTTATCATGTCTTTCCTTTTCGACCCTAAGATCTCTGAGTTCAGTGTTTTGCTTATGACCATATACCCAATATTTAACCCTCAAATACTAAGTAAATGATTAAAACTAAATAAATAATAGAAAAAAACCCCACAAAATTAATAGGTTTTTGGGGAAAAAAAAGTCCCATGAACAAAGTGGCTTTAGTATTCATTAATATTAAAGCAATCTAGCCATAACAAGGGTCATAAAATTGATCATTTTCTTTGGCCTAGTACAGGGGTGTCCAATCTTTTGGCTTCCCTGAGCCACATTGGAAGAAGAATAATTGTCTTGGGCCACACATAACGTACACCAACACTAATGATAGCTGACGATCTAAAACAAAAAAAATCTCATAATGTTTTCAGAAAGTTTACAAATTTGTGTTGGGCCACATTCAAAGCTGTCCTGGACCCCATGTGACCTGTGGGCTGCAGGCTGGACAAGCTTTGCCAAGTAGGTCTATATTTGAGACTATATCCCAAGAATGTGACTTGAAAATAATGTTATTTATTTAAAATATCTAGCTGGGTATGGTGGTTCAGGCCTGCAGTTCCAGTGACTCTGGAGGCTGAGGAAGGAGGATCACTTGATACCAGGAGTTTGAGAACAGCCTGGGTAATATAGTGAGACCCCCATCTCCAAAACATAAAAATCTAGGTCAGGTGGAGTGGCTCAGGCCTATAACCCCAGCACTTTGGGAGGCAGAGGTGGGTGGATCACTTGAGGCCAGGAGTTTGAGAACAGCCTGGGCAGCATGGGGAAACCCTGTCTCTGCCAAAAAAATACAAAAATTAGCCAGGTGTGGTGGTGTGCCCCTGTAGTCCCAGCTACTCAGGAGGCTGAGGTGAGAGGATTGCTTGAGCCCCAGAGGTAGAAGTTGCAGTGAGCTGAGATCGCCCTATTGCATTCCAGCCCGTGCAACACAGTGAGACCTGTCTCAAAAAAAATTAAAATTAAAATCTACGCATTACTAATTTTAAAAGGCTTAAAAGATTGGAAACAACCCATAATTCTGGTTGCCCATTAATCCTCTCTTGTTTTCATTGTCCTCCTCCAGCCTAGATAAACCCAACTGTATGTAGTTTATTTGGCAGAACCCAAGCAAATAAGCATTATTAGAGAAAAATCACTAAGTTGGGGAAAACATAATCACCATGATTTTTAAATTCACTAGTCTCAAATGAGAAGCCATTATTTCCCTGAAATCCTGCTGTTTTTCTGATGAAGCTGTTCTGCTTTCTACAGATGCTATTTCAATATTCGCCATTCTCCATTTACTAAAGGAGCCACAATCTACAAGGCCATTGAAGCCCGAAAATCTGAGAGTCATTCATGAGATCTTCATATGCCATCCACCACCAAGTCCTATTATTTCAACTTCAAAAAAATATCTTGAATTCATCACCTTTTTTCCCCATATCTTTACTGCTACCACCACAATCAGAACTACCATCTGGATGACTGAAATATTCTCTTAATTAGTTGTTCCATTTTCATTTTTTCCTTTCTCCAATCCATTCTCCACAAAGCAGAGTGATCTGTTTTTAAAAAATATATAAAACTAATTCATATACAAAATAAAAAATCAATGAAGCCATTTATAAAGTTTTTTTTTCTTTTTTAGAATCAATTTCCTCAGGTTGAAGAAACATTTTTGTTTTTGATTTTTCCTTTGTTTTGGTTTGAGTCAGGGTCTTTCTCTGTTGCACATGATCACAGCTCACTGCAGACTTTGCCAATTTGACCTCCTAGGTTCAAGTGATCCTCCCACCTCAGCCTCCCAAGGAGCGGGGACTACGGGCATGGGCCACCAAGCCTGGTTGATTTATAAAGCAAATGTTACACTTTCTCTCTATGCCAACCTAATTGCAATCTTCCCAGGTAACCAACACACACTAAATATTTGATGGGTAATGAATCCTTCTATCCTTTTCTCTGTGATTATATAGAAATGTATTTGTATCTTGTTGCACTGGCTCTTTTTGTTTCTAAAAAATGTATTACGTTACACAACATACGTCATAATTTACTCATTTATTATTTACCTGATAAACATGTCATGGGCATTCCTCCAGGTCAATATGTCATCTTTCTCTTTCTTTTTTTCACATAGCCATGTCATATTCCAGAAAATGGAAGTACTGAAATTAAATTAATAACTTTCCCATTGATGAACAGTGGGTGGCATCATCTTTTCAAGATGTCAGTCAGATCATGACTCTTTCCTCCATAGGCTTTCCTTTCCTTGTGGAATAAGAGCTGTATTTCCTCTCTACAAGGGCCTGAATTATCTGGCCCTTGCCTTTCTTTATATTTATTTATTTATTTATTTTTGAGACAGAGTCTCACTCTGTTGCCCAGCCTTGAGTGCAGTCCTGCGATCTTGACTCACTGCAACCTCCACCTTCTGGGCTTAAGTGATTCTCATGCCTCAGCCTCCCAAGTAGCTGGGACTATAGGCATGCACCATCATGTCTGGCTGATTTTTGTATTTTTAGTAGAGACAGGGTTTCATTACGTTGGCCTGGCTGGTCTCAAACTCCTGACCTCAAGTGATCTACCTATCTTGGCCTCCCAAAGTGCTGGGATTATAGGCATGAGCCACCATGCCCGGCCTGGCCCTTGTCTTTCTCTAAATTAACCTCATGCCACCCTTCCCCTTGCTCACCATAGTCCATACAGACCTTCTGGTGAGGTGGGTTTTTTTGTTTTTTTTTTTATTTTGTTTCGAGACGAGGTCTCACTCTGTCACCCAGGCTGGAGTACAGTGGCACAATCTTGGCTCACTGCAGCCCCAACCTCCTGGGCTCAAGCCATCCTCCCACCTCAGCCCCCTGAGTAGCTGGGACAACAGATGTGTGCCACCACGCCCAGCTTATTTTTTGTTTTCTTTGGTGGAGGCAGGGTTTTGCCAGGTTGCCTAGGCTAGTCTCAAACTCCTGGGCTCAAGTGATCTGCCTGCCTCTGCCTCCCAAAATGCTGAGATTACAGGCATGAGTCACCACGCCCAGCTGTGGTGAGGTTTGTTTGTTTGTTTGTTGAGAGGAAGGTTTAGGTCTTGTTGTTTAGGCTGGAGCGCAGTGGCAAGATCTTGGCTCACTGCAATCTCTGTCTCCCAGGGTTCAAGCAATTCTCTTGCCTTAGCCTCCTGAGTAGCTGGGATTATATGCGCCTGCCACCACACCTGGCTAAGTTATTGTGTGTTTTTAGTAGAGACAAGATTCACCATGTTGGCCAGGTTGGTCTTAAACTCCTGACCTCAGGCGATCCATCCGCCCTGGCCTCCCAGAGTGCTGGGATTACGGTCATGAGCTACCACACCCTGCCTGTGGTGAGGTTTTTTTAAACCATCTTCTGTCTCTGCATATTCTCCATTCTTAACCTGGTAAAGACTACCCTCCTCTCCCCACCAATCTAAATTAGGCTCCCTTCTTAAACTTTCTTATAACATCCTATAAGTATCTTCTTAGTACTCATGAATAGTTGTAATCATATATATGAAATTCCATTTATATACTTATATTTATTTATATGTATGATTATTTAATCTCTGCTTTCTTTACTAGGCGTTATGCTCTATGAGGACAGGGATCATCTTTTGCTGACCACTGTTTTGCTATACCACCAGCATTGAGCACAACGCCTAAAGGTAAGATATATTTATTAAGTGAATAGAGAGGTTCCACTCTGAGGAATCATTAGGTAAGCAAAATAATACAACTGAATGTTTTTTGTTTTGTTTTGTTTTGAGACAGAGTCTCACTCTGTTGTCCAGGCTGGAGTACAGTGGCATGATCATGGCTTACTGCAGCCTCGACTTCCAAGCCCAAGTGATCCTCCCACCTGAACCTCCCAAGTAGCTAGAACCACACAGGCAGGCACCACCATGCCCGGCTGTTTTTCAAATTTATTTTTATAGAGACAGAGTCTCCCTAGGTTGCCCAGTCTGGCCTTAAACTCCTGGGCTCAAACAGTCCTCCCACCTCAGCCTCCTAAAGTGGTAAGATTACAGGCATGAGTTACCAAACCTGGCCCAATTTAATGTTAACTTTTTTTTTTGAGACGGAATTTCACTCTTGTTGCCCAAGCTGGAGTGCAATGGCGCGATCTTGGCTCACTGCAACTTCCGTCTCCTGGGTTGAAGCAATTCTCCTGCCTCAGCCTCCCAAGTAGCTGGGATTACAGGCGCTACAGACGTTGTGGGCGTGTCCCACCATGCCTGTCTAATTTTTTGTATTTTTAGTAGAAATGGGGTTTCATCATGTTAGCCAGGCTGGTCTCAAACTCCTGACTTCATATGATCCATCTGCCTCAGCCTCCCAAAGTGCTGTGAGCCACTGCGTCCAGGAACTTTTAAAATTATCTGAGAATGAAGTGTTCCATACATAAGTCTATATAAAAGTATACATACACACATGCATACATAAACATATGAAAATTGGCAATGTAGTATAGTAAAAGGAGTACTGGCCTGAGATGGTAGTGACTCTCACAGTTAGTGACCTAGAAACTGTCACCTCCTTACTGTCAGTCTCAATACAGGGGTGGCATTGCCCCCTAGTGTTGGAGATTTTATTTATAAGTGCTAGCAAACCATGACTTGACTGTATTTCTAGAATAGTCATGCTGAGCATTTATATATTGAAATACAAATAATTTTATTATAAATTCCTTTTTTTATTTTTAAAGATGGGGTTTCACCATGATGGCCAGGCTGGTCTTGAACTCCTGACCTCAGGTGATCCACCCACCTTGGTCTCCCAAAGCGCTAGGATTACAGGCGTGAGCCATCGCGCCCAGCCCTATAAATTCTTTCTTTGTACTATTTATATTATAAGTAGAACATCATTTTGATTTAAGATGAAATAATGTATATAGGTAAGTTACATACCTATGAATTTCATTTTAGGCTAATAAAGATCATATTATAAAAACATTCATTAAAAAAAGGAATGTTGGGTAAGAAAAGATTGTCACTGGATTAGGTGATGCTTAAGATCCCTTCCAGTTTTTATTGTGATGATTCTAATCTTTCATAATGGGAAGGCTTCTTTTTATTTTGTTCATCATTTTGTTTATATTTCACTATAAAATCGGTAATATATACAAGAAAAATAAACACACATTTTAAATAAAAATGTCTACCATATTGAATGTTTAGGCATTTAATTATCTAAAGGAAAATCCAAATAATTTTCCAAGTTTCCCTGCTAGGTAATCATTTCATGATTCTATAATTTCAAACTTTTGGTAAAATGTGACTTCATCATATATTTTAAGTTTTACCCAAATAATTGTTGTCTCTAGGTTTGATAGTGAGGAAACTGAAACCGAGAAAACTTGAAACCGAGAAAACTAATGTATCAAGAGAATGAGGCCGGGCACAGTGGCTCATGTCTGTAATCCCAGCACTTTGGGAGGCCGAGGCAGGCGGATCACCTGAGGTCAGGAGTTTGAGACCTGCCTGGCCAACATAGTGAAACCCTGTCTCTACTAAAAATACAAAAATTAGCCAGACGTGGTCGCACGTGCCTGTAATCCCAGCTACCTGGGAGGCTGAGGCAGGAGAATCTCTTGAACCAGGGAGGCGGAGGTTGCAGTGAACCGAGATCACATCCCTGCACTCCAGCCTGAGCGGCAGAGCTAGACTCCACCTCAAAAAAGAGAAAAAAAAAATATGAGGGCTTCTCATTATGAAATTAAGTTCTTAGGTTTAAAATTGCAACTTATTTCCCTACTCCGCTTCCTGTTTTAAGTTTTTAAAATAGGTTATGACATACATTTTAATCATGCAGTTTTAAAAATAATGCCTCCTTTCTCCTCTCCCTCATCCCAACACACCCACTGGAATGGGGACAGGGAATTTTGTCAGTTTTGCTCACCATTGTGTATAGAAGAGTACCGGGCAGCTGGGAGGAGTTCATTGAGGATTTGCTGTATGGATGGGTGAAGAACACATGCAGTAAGCAAAAATTACTGCTTCGAGCGCCACTTCCACCAGAGTTCTGGGAGGCAAACGGGAGCTACCAGTACATTGACTGGCTTTTGTGACTGAAGATTCCTGGGTGCTTACAGGGACTGCGGCTGCATTCATTGTTCTTGGGGATGTGCCGATGTGTGTAGTGTTTGTGCACTTGCACACAGCTGTGCTGGCAGGATACCGAACTAACATTAATTTGCACTGAGGTCCGAAAGTTCTCAAATTCACATCAACAGAAGCACGTTATTGTAAGCGCACAGGTCTTCCGTTCTCCTGTGCAATCTGCACAGAACAATTTAGGTTATTTCTTCACTGGATTTTTACAGTGAGGAAGGGATCAAGGGTGGTGGCCCCCAAATGCACAAAGGACAGGGAAATGAATTAAACAGGCATCTGTTTGTCCCTTGTTCGCAAACAGACGCCAAGCCTGTATAAAATTCTCACCCTAGATCAAATCCCGCGCTCTGTGTACCCCCAACCTGCCTCCACCTCTATCCCGCCCCGTTTAGATATTTCTGGTGGGCGGGGCAGAGAAGAAACATTCCAGGCTTCCCGAAAAATTGTTTAGCCTAGTCCCAGTTTTGGAGTTGCACATTTCCGCAACACCGAGGACACGGAATCACTAGCGAAAGCCGCCGACCAAATGACAGTGAAGTAGCATAGGCGCGCAGACAAGGAAGGAAAACACGAAGAAAGGCAGCAGTCCAGCAGCCACGTGAGGTGGGCGATCCCCACCGCCCTCTGAGAGAGGACTTCAACTCCCGGCGTGCCCCTGGGCGGTTACCCTCCGAGGACTCCAACTCCCAGGATGCTGCGGGAGCGGCCGCCGCAACCTCCCACTCAGCCGCCCGCCGCTCCTCCCGCCCCTCCCCCGTCCCTCCTGGCCGATCGGCGTGCGCCTGCGCACGGGAGGCCGGAGGAGTCTTACCCTAATGTAAGATGGTGGCCCGTCTGGCTGTGGAACCCACCGAAAGCTGAGTCTCTCTCTCTCAGCCATAAAGGTCGGACTCGCTGAAGCAATCAGGCCCGGTGCTGAAGAGTTTTTTCCCCGACGCTCGTTCGGTGGTTTCTTGTGAGGACGCGGCAGCGCGTGGAGTCGGCTGAAGGAAAAGCGAGGCAAGGCAGGCGGGTGAGTCTATGCGGAGCTGGGCTTAGGGGAAACCCGGAGCTGACCGGCTACGAGAGAGCGGAGGCTTCTCTGGGACTGTACAGGCCGCACCCCCTTTTCTCCCCACCCCCCGCTTCATCTTCACCCTCCTCCTCCTCAGTCTTCTTCCTCCTCCTCCTCTTCCTCCTTCTCCCCTTTACGCCACACCAGTTACCATCAGGAAAAGGGAGCGGGTCAGAAGGCAGCGCGGCGGCAAGCCGCGACTCTCCTTCGAGAATTTCTTTAATTGGGAAGCCGAGGCGTCTTTTGGTCTCCAGCTTTTCCCCCTACATTTTTATAGAGGCAGGATTCTTAGGTCTCAGTCCTCCCTATTTCCCCAGCCCCCTTTTCCCTGTCTGACGTCCTTTCCCACTGGCCCCCGTCTCTTTAGACCGAAGCCATCACTTCCACTCTGACCCGTGTTGCTGCTGCTGCTCATTAATCCCGCTGCTCATTGCCCACTCGTCCTGCTGCTTGTTTTTTGCTCCATTGCTACCACTCTGGAGTTAGCCTTTGCCCGCCTCTGGTGCTTGCAATCAGCCCACAGTGTATCTGCCACACTAGAGCTGCTTCCGATTTGCAGTCTTTCCTTCCACCACATCTGTCATCTTAAAGCTGCCCCCTAAGTATCTAGATTATGCTCCTGCTCCTGCTAACCCACCTGTTTCTCAGCCTTCTTGAGAATTGTCGGTTCCTTCCCTCTTTCCCATACAGATCCTTTCAACATACACTTCCAGAAAAAGGGATGCCCCGTGGTGGCCCTTGAAAAGTAAAGGAAGTTGGGAAGTGAATGAAGTGAGGTAGGATACTATTAAACATTATGAGTAAAGATCTTTTATTCAGGCTACTCAGGAGAGGAACGTTTTCGTTTTGCTTTCAGTGATCTATTTGTCGCTTATTCACTCTGTTGTGTTAGGACGTGGCTTTTTTCTTTCTTTCCATTCTTTTCATTTTGGACCGGTTTTACCATGCTACTAAGCGTTCTTTGGATTGCCTCTCCACAGGACACTTAGTGTGGGCTCTGATGTATACCAATAAATATTAACGCAAGCATTTCAAAATAAGAGAAATCTGGCGCCCATACAGAATTCATCTGTGAACTCTGCTAGCAAATATAAGTGGTATTTTGATTGCCTGTGGGTTATATGTGGGTTCTGTATTGAGACTTGATTTTTGACTGAGTTTTATTGATGTTCAGCTTAATCGATGACATTTATGATTGGAGTGGAAATTTCCTCTCTAGTTAATACCAGATTTAGTTATTATTTTTGGATTTGGGAAGTTCTGTTGATATTTGTAGGATGATAGTTATCTGAATAAATTGTCTTCTCTTGAAAATCCGTTAGGTATGTATGCAACAGAAAAATTGATTTTTTAATGTAAACCTAAGTTCTCCGTATTTTTTCCATAGAAAAGAAGGGCTTGGAAAAGAATGACAAAGCTGTGCACATACATGCATTTGGTGGAACTCACTGTCATTGTTATCTGCAGTGAAAAGCAGAAACTGGAAGCAAGAGGTGGCTTATGATGTCCATGTTTTGGTGAAAGCAAAATTAAGGTGTATGGGCTAATGGTGTAATGGGAAGAAGGAGCCTTTGCTATAATCAGGCCACTGTGAGATAAAGAATTATCAGAAAAGCAACCAGGATTACATAGTTCAAATACATACATCTCAAGTTTAAACATGACATGCATGACATTGTGTTCTTAAGATATATGTAAAAATGTTTAAAATCAGTGACAGTCTCAGATGGCAGTCCATTACTGGGTTATTGTAATTTTTACAGATTTTACCTGTAAAATTTGGAATCTTTACATTTGGTGTTATGTTCACTTGATTGTGATAAATGATCTGTTTTACCAAATGTAAACTAAGGTTAGAAAAGCTGTTTATGAAACTTCTTTTTTCTTTCAGTCACTTAAGCCCCAATTTGGGGAAACTAAATAAATACCTACTCTTAGAATTGCAAGCAATTTATATAGCAAACTTTGTCCTAAGTTACAACTTGAGGTTTTTTTTTTTTTTTTTTAAATCACTTACATTTAGTTTATTAGTAGGAGTATATTTAATAGTTGATCTTTAACTCTAAAAAATATACTTTTTGTTCTTGTAATACGCTGGTGGAGAAGCTTTCCACTTTGAACAATCCGAACACAGGTTTAGAAACTCTTGGCAGTCATACTTGGCTGAATTGTAAGCAGTGGGTTCTAAGTGAGGACTGTTTGGTAGAAGGGAGTAAGTGATTTTAATACATCTTCTCTCTTTAAAAAGGCATTTGTCTCACGAAATATTTTCTCAAGTAGTTTTCTCCCCTCCATACTTTTTGCCTGCAGTTACTGAATTTTTTGTTTCAGCCGTCTGAAGTCAAAAGGAATTTACTTTTGGCTTTTTAGTACATTTAGAGAAGATATCTAAAATTCTTTAACTTTTTGATAGGAAATAGGGAGTTGAGATTTCTAAATATTTTTGTGTGGTTTAAGTTTTTTGATCTAATGTTACGAACATTGCAGCTTCATACTTTCATGGTTTCTTTTGATAACTTGGAATACTTTCTGCCAGGTTCAATAGTTGAATTCTTCAGATCAATAGATTATTTCTGTAAGAAGGTTTTCAACATGAATCACTTAAAGTTGGCCTATTATAAAATTAGGATGAGACAGTTATAATCAAATGGGAAAATACAGAAAAATAAAATCGTTTTTGTAATGCCCTTCAACTTGAGTCTAAATGGGAGTGCTAGTGATAACTTGTGACTCATTACTTTGTAAAAGAAAGAGAGTGTTGCCAGAGTATAAACTCCTAGTTTTAGGGGAGTTTTATTTTAAAAATGATTTTCTGTGCTTTAAAGGAATGAAAAAAATATCTTACCAGTTTAAGCAGTTTGGATTTAGAAATCTTCCCTTTCTTCCCCTCCCTACTCTTGACTTTAAAAGGAAGCTATATTCTTCAGTTTAATAAATTTATCTTATTGTTGTTTTGTGTGAATGAGAAAAAAATTAATTTTTCTAATGTGACTGCAAATAGTGCTCAATTGAATATATTTAAACTCAGTGTTATTATTTTTATAGATCATTTAAGTAAAATGGTTTTAATTTGTGAAAACTTCAGCCCCTGGTGAAAATTCAGTTAGTTATCTCTCTGACAGTAACTATAATACTGTCCTGACTTTTTGTGAAGGAAGTTACATTCAGATCAGTTGTTTCTGAAAACAGTAGGGAAATAGGTTATAGAAATTTTGACTGTTCTAGAAACAGTATAACTAGAATGTACTACATACTTTTCTCAAAGGATTTCTTAATCTAAATGGAACTTGTAAATGGTTTTCATCCCACTGGAATAGCATGTATTGGATAAAACTTGTTTAACACATTCTGAGATTTTATAATATTTTATGTTACCGCAAAGATATTTGGAAAAATCTACAAATACTCATTCCTGAACAAAAGATGGCAATATCCTCAATATTTTAAAGATTGTAATATATACGTTTTTTTCCTCAAAAGTTGAGAGTACACAAATTAAAAACTGGCATAATTTACCCAGTTATTTTTGTGATGCAAGGAAAGAAGATATATGGGACTTTTCAATCATGCGTTTAGTGGTTTTCTAAAAGAACTTCACAGTTGTTTTAAATCTTGTTATGTGGACTTCTTTGTTAGAAAAGATTATGTGGTAAATGTCAACTTTTTAAACTGTAGTAGGATCAATTGGTTCTGTGACACATTTCTTTTTTTTTTTTGAGATGGAGTTTCGCTCTTGTTACCCAGGCTGGAGTGCAATGGCGTGATCTCGGCTCACCACAACCTCTGCCTCCTGGGTTCAAGCAATTCTCCTGCCTCAGCCTCCTTAGTACCTGGGATTACAGACGCTCGCCACCACACCCGGCTAATTTTTGTATTTTTAGTAGAGACGGGGTTTCACCATGTTAGCCAGGCTGGTCTCGAACTCCTGACCTTGTTATCCACCTCCCTCAGCCTCCCAAAGTGCTAGGATTACGGGCAAGAGCCACTGCGCCTGGCCTCAAGTATGGCTTCTTTATTCTTAAACTCAGTTTATACAGAAGGGTTGTCCTGTTTTAAGCTTTAATTGCTTTGGGTGATGGGCAGATAATATATTGTTATTAGGATAAGTCTTGGCTATTTGTTTAGGTGTGTATGTCAGATAACTGTTCAAAAACAATTTCTTTTAAAGTTATGACTATAAAATCTCACCTCTTGAGTATTTAAGGCAATTATAGAGTAGAATTTGAAATCAAAATAATAAAAATTGGCTTGTGTATATCTAAAACCAGTTTGGAAAAAATGTCAAGGCAAAAAGCAGTGTAATTAGAAGAATAAAATGCTTTCACTTAAAAATAGTAGATGTGGCCAGGCATGGTGGCTCACACCTGTAATCCCAGCACTTTGGGAGGCCGAGATAGGTGGATCACCTGACATCAGGAGTTGGAGACCAGCCTGGCCAACATGGTGAAACCCCATCTCTACTAAAAATACAAAAATGAGCCCAGTGTGGTGGCACATTATTGTAATCCCAGCTACTTAGGAGCCTGAGGCAGGAGAATCACTTGAACTTGAGAGTCGTAGGTTGCAGTGAGCTGAGATTGTGCCATTGCACTCCAGCCTGGGTGACAGAGTAAGACTTTGTCTAAAAAAAAAAAAAAGTAGATATTATATTACTGCTTTTGGAAGCAATTAGTGAATGGTGTAGGCAAAATAGTGATTGAATTTTGAAAAGCAGTTAGACTGAAATTTCAAAGTGGTGGAACATTTCTTAACAGCAAGAAACATACATAGTCATGAATCCAAATATCTGAAATTTTCTAAGCATGTTTTTCAGTCTTTGGAATAAAGTAGAAGTGCTGATTTTCTGATTATTTAAGAACCTATTAATCTATTCCCTGTTAGAGCATCAGATATTTTCAGATTGTGAATTTCCTAAAATAACATTGGCTGATTTGGGTTATTGAACATTGGTTGTAGCAACTTTTTTCCTTTTTTTCCCTTTATTTTCTGCCTCCCATATTTTGCTTAAGATTTTTTTCTGAACTTTTAAATTTTAATTTGGGTGGATCCTTTTGTGAATGCTCTAATTGAATGAAAATGTATAGTATAAACAGTATTGCTTTTGGTAGTTAAGATTAATTTTTCTTTTCATGGAAATCCCTTCTATTTGATTATATTTTTTCCTCTAACTTTTATTCTTATATGAGAATTAGGGTTCTGCATTAAAATCTTTCTGCAAACATTTTTCTTACTGTCAATGGGGACCTCCATATTCCTTGGGTAAAGAAAGTATTATATTTAGTTTTGTCATTTAAAATGATATAAAGACATTATTGGTACTTTTTTAAAAAGAAACTTTTGGTATTTTTAAAAAAGTACAAAAGTAGATATGAACCACCATGTAGCTGTTACTCAGCTTCAAAGATTATCAAATCTTAGTCATTACATTGTTTCATTTGTACTTGAACTTTTTTTTTTTTTTGAGATGGTTTGTGTCGCCCAGGTTGGAGTGCAGTGGCATGATCCTAGCTTGTTGTAGCCTCAAACTCCTGGGTTCAAGCAGTCCTCTCACCTTAGCCTCCCAAGTGGCTCTGACTATAGGCATGGGACCATGCCCAGATAATTTTTTTTTATTTTTTGTGGAAATGAGGTTCTTGCCCAGGGTAGCCTCAAACTTACAGGCTTAAGTGATACTCTTGCCTCAGTCTCCCAAAGTGGCTGGGATTGCAGGTGTGAGCCACTATGCCATGACAAAATAAAATGTTTTTATTTATTTATTTATTTTGAGACAGTGTCTCACTCTGTTACTCGGGCTGGAGTGGCAGTGGTGCCATCTTGGCTCACTGTAACCTCTGCTTCCTGGGTTCAAGCAATTCTCGCCACCTTGCCTAGCTAATTTTTATATTTGTGGTAGAGACAGGGTTTCCACCATATTGGCCAGATTGGTCGGAAACTCCTGACCACAGGCGATCCACCAGCCTCAGTCTCCCAGAGTGCTGTGCTGGGATCACGCCTTACCAAAAGCAGGGTTATTTAATCAACTTGTCTTTTTTTTTTTTTTTTGCAGTGGAGTTTTGCTCTTGTTGCCCAGGCAACAAGAATACAGTGATTCGATCTTGGCTCACTGCAACTTCCGCCTCCTGGGTTCAAGGGATTCTCCTGCCTCAGCCTCCTAAGTAGGTGTGGGATTGCAGGTGCCCACCACCATGCCTGAATAATTTTTTATATTTTTAGTAGAGATGAGGTTTCACCATGGTCTCCAACTCCTGACTTCAGGTGATCCACCTGCCTCAGCCTCTCGAAGTGTTGGGATTACAGGAGTGAACCACTGCGCCTGGCCTTAATCAACTTTTCTAATAGACTTTGAGTGCTTATGGAACCACTTATTGGAAGATTTGGCACAACCTCTTTGTAGAGTTTATCTTGTCAGGAATACTTTCATAATGATATAATTAACACTGTCCAAAGCAGTATACATATAATGTTTGCTACATGTAGTCTGAGTCTAGTATGTTAGTATAGGGATATCTTCATACTAAAGTTCTAGGAGTGAGGCTTCCTGAAGAAGATGGGACTTGAATGAAGATTGTATACTGTTTATATAGGCTAGCATCTCTAGAAGAAGATTATGTACATTCTATATAGGGGATAGAAGCATGTCTTAATTCATTTTATGCTGCTATAACAGAATACCACAGATTGGATAATTTATAATCAACAGAAATTTATTTGGTTCATGGTTTTGGAAACTGGGAAGACCCAGAACATGGTGCTGGCATCTGGAAAGGGCCTTCATGCTATGTCATCCCATGGTGTAAGGTAGAAGAGCAAGAGAGGGTGAGAGAACAAGGAACAGAGAGGGCAGAATTTGCTTTTTATCAGGAACCTACTTCCATTACTCTGGCATCAGGAATCTACTTCATTACTCTGGCATTATCACTGATGAGAGTAGAACCCTTAATCATTGATTTTGTTAACTCACCATCATCACACTGGTAATTAAATTTCAATACGAGTTTTGGAGGGACATTTAGACCATAGTAAAGCAAACACTTGGTAGGGACCAGCATGATGTGAGAGGGAGGTAAGGAGTCTGATCTGAAAGAAATAAAGTGTTAATTTCTGAGAATGGTGGCAGATAAATTTGTGTAAGTAGGGTAGAGCTAGATTATGAAAGGTGTATTGGTGTCAGGTTGAATTTAATCTGCTAAGCAGTAAGAAGCCAGTAGAGGTTGATGGGGAGCAGGAGAAAACAAGATGAAAGTGGTTTTCAGAAAGATTACTCTTTCAGTAGTGTGTAGCGTATTTTGGGGTTGACAGTTGAGTTTTGTTTGAAAAATTAGAGACCAAGCCACCTAGGTAAGGAACTATTCTGAGAGATGTTAGAGTGGAAATTATACAGGATTTGGCAATTGATTCCATCTTCTCTATAGTCCCGCATGCCCTAAAGTGACTCCAAAGTTTTGAAGAATAGAGAACTGAGGAAATGTGGTCTGTTGGTCTTTGATAGTAAACTGCAATTTGTTTTCAAACCCCAGCTTTTGTGAAGTAAGTGATAGATGATTACTCAAATAAGAGACTCAGAAAGTTTTATTAGGCCTGGTGTTATGTGGTGGCTCACGCCTATAATCCCAGCAGTTTGGGAGGCTGAGGTGCGAGGATTGCTTGAGGTCAGGAGTTTGAGACCAGCCTGGCCAACATATTGAAACGTCGTCTCTACTGTAAATACAAAAATTAGCTGGGCATGATGGTATGTGCCTGCAATTCCAGCTACTTGGGAGGCAGAGGTTGCAGTGAGTCCAGATGGCACCACTACACTCCACCCTGGGGTACAGAGTGAAACTCCGTCTCAAAAAAACCCACAAAAAACAGAAAAAAAGGTTTGGTAGAAAATAGCTACCAGTGTTTTTGAATGATTTTAAGATATTCACTGGGGAATAGGCGCTTGGAAAATAAAGAAACATTATCTTTATTACAGTAAGATAGAACATGCTTCATTTGTAAAAGAGAAATTTAGGCCTTATCTGCTTCCTATGTGTATATTAGTTCAGAAGGGGTTTAGGAGCTACTTACGTTTGAATAGCTATGACCACTAAATATTACTGGATGACTTTAATAATGGCCTGATCAGAGCTAAAGAAAATTCTAATGAAGTAGAGCATTAAATATTGCTAGCTACCAGCTCCCTTTAAGGATGGATAAGGCTAGGTCAGCAGGCTGAGGAAGTATATAGGGAGATTGTGAGATGAAAACTTATCCTTTGATTTACTTTGATATGCTTTGTTTTGCAAAGGTAATATTAAAAAATAGGTCTGGTTAAACATCAGCCATATATGTTTTGGTTGGATTTTTCTTCTTTTTTTTAAGTTCTGCGACCTTTGAAGTTGTTCTTTTATTCTTTGTTTTGGTTTGTTGACCCTGCATTAAGCCAACTTTCTGGATCTGTTGTGTATTTCTAGATAGCATACTATGTGTTGTGAAGGAAAATTTCGTATTTTATTTTTAAGGTGGGGAAAAGTAGGTTTCTTGTTTCTTGCTTTGTAAATGAGGTAGATGAATAATACTGTATTGCCACTTATTATCTTCATGCTTCCATCAATATCTCAGGTATTCCTCTATTGTATATAGCATGTGGATCTCAAAGTTTCTCACAGTTGAGTCTGAAAACATGTCAGTTGTGCTTATAATTTTAAAATTAAACTTAATTTTACCGTTTCCTTTCTTGTTTTTTATTTTATTTTACTATTATTTTTGAGACATAGGCTGGAGTGCTATGGCGTGATCTCGCCTCACGGCAACTTTGCCTCCCGGGTTCAAGCAGTTCTCTGCCTCAGCCTCCTGAGTAGCTGGGATTACAGGCACCCGCCACCACGCCCAGCTAATTTTTTGTATTTTTAGTAGAGACGGGGTTTCACCATGTTGGCTAGGCTGGTCTTGAACTCCTGACCTCGTAATCCACATGCCTCAGCCTCCCAAAGTGCTGGGTTTACAGGCATGAGCCGCTGCATCTGGCCATGTTTTTGTTACTATAAAATGTAGGACCTGTCATAATGCCATGGACCTTTTAGTTTCTTGGGAACTACTTATGATGATTAAGATGATGCAGTATAGTACATTATTGGGAAATAATCTGTTTTTCATTGGCATTGCCTCTATCCTTAGACCTTTTTCATTCTTGTGATATGACAGAAATATTTTTGACATTTTTAAACTTCTTTATTTAGCTGGTCCTGTGTGCTGTTGAAAATGAACACTAGAATAGAAAACTATTGCCTTCTCCTTGGGGAGTTTGTTATAACCGGGGTTTTAATGTGTTAATTTTGGATTTGAGATTTGAGTTGAGATCTCCTTTGTGTAGAGAATCTTGAGAAGGATTTTACATCTTTCTCATTGTCACTAGTGTATGTGAAAGGGAAGTAAGTATCAAATATGGGGTATAGGAGAACCTTAGTATTTGGGAATATCTTCAGTGATAGCTGCCAAATCCAGCCTTTTCCCCAGCAGGTTTGTAGTTAATCCCTTGGAGTATGGAATTAATTTATGAGTGTCATAGTGGGTTGCTGTGGGTGAGGGGAGGAGAAAATGACTCCCTGTTTGAAAAATCTTTTTTAAATAGTTTGAGAATTTGAGATTAAATTGGTTTAATCTCAAATTATTACTAGTTTATGTTTTTTTAATTCATACAGTTCTTGGAAAGAAATTGGTTTTCTATGAGTGACCTTGGGGGTGCTTTGGGTGGTTTCCTTACCCAGGAAAAGGGAGGAGAGGCAGAAAATAAAGGGGGCAGTAGTAGCTGCTGTGCATTTTTGCGTAAGCAATTGATGGCATTGGGTTTTTTTTTCTTTCTGCCTTTAGCTGCATACCTTTTCTTTTCTAGTTAGGCTGTCATTACTAGTTGGAAAGGCTACATATAATATAGTCTAGCCTTTTCTAGATCAAACTAGTGTCCCTGGCCTGGTTTGTTCGTTTTAATCTCTCCATCTCAAAATCTGACAAATTCATGTCTTTTTCTCTGCTTGAAGGGCAGGGGAAACTGGAAAGAGAAGAAAAGATAAAGTAGTAGTTAGGTACTCCCTATCTTTTAATATGTTAGAATAGTTTTATGGAAGAACCGCTGCCTTTAGATTTTAATTTTATGTCACCAGTTATAAAATAATTGAATTCTCAATGAGTCCTTAGAAACCTTTTAAAAGATCCTTTAGCCACAGAGTTGGTGATAGGTTGAAGAACACCTTTATGAGTTAAATGCTCTGGGCATTTTTTGCTTCTACTAAATCTTTTTCTGTCATACTGGACCTAGTCCTACATGTGAATTTGGCTTCCAAAAAGTAAAGCTGGCAGTCTTGTAAACCCAGCACTTTGGGAGGCTGAGGCAGGCAGATCACAAGGTCAGGAGTTAGCCTGGCTAACATGGTGCAATGCTGTCTCTATTAAAAATACAAAAATTAGCCAGGCGTGGTGTTGTACACCTGTAATCCTAGCACTTTGGGAGGCTGAGGAGAGTGGTTCATGAGGTCAGGAGTTGGAGACCAGCCTGCTCTACATGGTGAAACCCCGTCTCTACTAAAAGGACAAAAATTAGCTGGGCGTGGTGGCACATGCCTGTAATCCCAGCTACTTGGGAGGCTGAGGCAGGAGAATCACTTGAACCCGGGAGGTGGAGGTTGCAGTGAGCAAAAACTGTGCCATTGCACTCCAACCTGGGCAATAGAGCAAGACTCCATCTTCCATCTCAAAAAAAGAAAAAAAGATACCTT
>CAUYLG010028911.1:0-22297 GCA_963573385.1 Cacajao melanocephalus
TTTTGTGGTTCTATATACATTTTAGCATTTTTTTTTTATTTCTGTGAGGAATGTCATTGGTATTTTGGTAAAGATTGCATTGAATCTGTAGATTGTATGAAAGGAAGATATCTTTGGGCCTAAAAATTATTTTTAAAAAACTCAAGCTGGAAACTTCTTAAGTCAAACCTGCCTCTCATTCTATTTAAAGTATCCTTCTGCTCACTGAAATAGATGCATATCTGATTGCCTCCTTTGGAAAGTTTAATCAAAAACTCAAAAGAATGTAACCATTTGTCTCTCACCTGTCTGTGACCTGGAAGCTCCCTCCCCACATCAAGTCTTCCTGCCTTCACTTCAAGTTGTCCAGCCTTTCCAGACTGAACTAATGTTCTTATATATATATTGATTAAGGTCTCATGTCTCCCTAAAGTGTCTAAAACCAAGCTGTGCCCAACTACCTGGGGCACATGTTGTCAGGACTACCTGAGGCTGCGTCACGCGTAGGTCCTCAACCTTGGCAAAAATAAATTTTTTAAATTAACTGAGACCTGTCTCAGAGTTTCTGGGTTCACAATTGCTTTCGGTAGTATGGACATTTTAATAATAGTAATTATTTCAATCCATGAACATAGAATTTTCTTTGGTGTCCTCTTCAGTTTCTTTCTGCATGTTTTTTAGTTTTGATTGTGGAGATATTTTACTTCTTTGGTTAAGTTTATTCATAGGTATTTAATTTTATTTGTAGCTTTGTAAATGGGATTACTTTCTTGATTCTTTTTTCAGATTGCTCTGTGTTGGCATATAGAAATGCTACTGATTTTTGTATGTTGATTTTTTTATGCTGCAACTTCACTGAATTTGTTCATTGGGTTTAATAGTATTTTTTGGTGGAGTCTTTAGCTTTTTCCAGATATAAGATCATATCATTTGAAAGCAAGAATAATTTGACTTCTTCCTTTCCAATGTGAATGCCTTTTCTTTCTTTCTTTCTCTTGTCTTATTGCTCTAGCTAGGACTTTCTCCATCTTTTGCTTTAAATCAAGTTAATTTAAAATGCTTTGGTATTCTTTTTTTGAATTTTTGTTTATAAGAGAATGATTCTTTAGATAGTAAATGTGTCTATTATTTACCTTTCCTGGTAGAATATTTGGCTTCTCTAATCAATTAGTATCACTATATTATCCTCCATCTTTTTTTAGAATAGTTACTCATTGAATAACATAGAAATTTGACAAAATGATTACCCTTTCCTCAGATCATCAATGAAGATGTTAACTAAAAGCCAACAATGAATTTTTTTTTAATCAATAAACTTTTATTTTTTAATTAAAATAATTTTTTTAAATAAGTTATTGGGGTACAGGTGGTATCTGGTTACATAAATTCTTTAATGGTGATTTGTGAGATTTTGGTGCCCCCATCACCCAGGCAGTGTACACTACACCATATTTGTAGTCTTTTATCCTTTCCTTCCCTCACCCTTCCCCCCAAGTCCCCAAAGTCCATTGTATCATTCTTATGCCTTTGCGTCCTCATAGCTTAGCTCTCACATATCAGTGAGAACACCCGATGTACGATGTTTGGTTTTCCATTCCTGAATTACTTCACTTAGAATAATAGTCTCCAATCTCATCCAGGTCACTGTAAATACCGTTAATTTATTCCTTTTTATGGCTAAGTAGTATTCCACTCTCTCTCTATATATAATGTATATACATATATATAGTGTATATATATCCACACACACTATATATATATGTATATACATATATACACATATATATATAGTGTGTGTATACACACACACACACACACACACACACACACAGTCACAGGCCTCACCCAGCTCCCATGCAAACCAAAGGGCAGGTCTCACTCCCACTGTGCCCCCACAACAGCCCCCAGTCCGTTTCCAGGCGGAGAGCTATACCGGCTTGAAAACCTGCCCCAGGCTGCCTGCCTTCCACTGGTTGATTGATGGGGGTTGGTTCCACGATTTTGCAGTTGTGAGCTGTGCTGCTGTAAACATGCATGTGCGAGTATCTTTCTCGTATAATGACTTCTTTTCCTCTGGGTAGGCACAGTAGTGGGATTGTTGGATCAAATGATAGTTCTACTTTTAGTTCTTTAAGGAATCTCCACACTATTTTGCATACTGGCTGTACTAGTTTACATTCCCACATCTACTGTTTTTTGATTTTTGGATTATGGCCATTCTTGCAGGAGTGAGGTGGTATCACATTATGGTTTTGATTTGCATTTCCCTGATCGTTAGTGTTGATGAGCATTTTTTTTCATCTCTTGGCCATTTGTATATCTTCTTTCGAGAATTGTTTATTCATGTCCTTAACCCAATTTTTGCTGGGTTTGTTTGTATTTTTCTCACCGATTTCTTTGAGTTCATTGTAGATTCTGGATATTAGCCCTTTGTCAGATGTACAGACTGTGAAGACTTTCTCTCACTCTGTGAGTTGTCTGTTTATTCTGCTGAATGTTCCTTTTGCCATGTAAAAGCTTGTTCGTTTAATTAGGTCCTGGCTGTTCATCTTTGTTTTTATTGCATCTGCTTTTGGGTTCTTGGTCATAAAATCCTTGCCTAAGCCAATAGCTAGAAGGGTTTTTCCAATGTTATCTTCTAGAATTTTTATAGTTTAAGGTCCTAGGTTTAAGTCCTTAATCCATCTTGAATTGACTTTTGCATAAGGTGAGAGATGAGCATCCAGTTTCATTCTGCTACATGTGGCTAGCCATTTATCCCAACATCACTTGTTAAGAGGGGCATCCTTCCCCCACTTTATGTTTTTGTTTGCTTTGTCAAAGATCAGTTGACTGTAAGCATTTGGGTCTATTTCTGAGTTCTGTATTCTGTTCCACTTGTCTATTCGCCTATTTTTGTATTAGTACCATGCTGTCTTGGTGACTATGGCCTTATAGTATAGTTTGAAATCAGGTAATGTGATGCCTCCTGATTTGTTCTTTTGGCTTAGTCTTGCTTTGGCTATGTGGGCTCTTTTTTGGTTTCATATGAATTTTAGAATTGTTTTTTCTAATTCTGTGAAGAGTGATGGTGGTATTCTGATGGGAATTCTTATCTCTCTCTCAGTCTAGCCACCCAGTGAGTCTACCTCCAGGCTGGTACTGGAGGTTGTCTGCACAGAGTCCTGTCATGTGAACTGAATATGGGTCTCTCAGCCATGATTACCAGTGCCTGTTCCAGTGGAGGTGGCCGAGGGGTGCAATGGTCTCCGTGTAGGTTCTTAGCTTTGGTGGTTTAATGCTCTATTTTTGTGCTGGGAGGTGGGACTTTCCAGAGAGCATCAGCTATAGTAGTATGGGAAGAACCTGGTGGTAATTGGGGCCCCACAACTCCAAAGATTATATGCCCTTTGTCGTCCACTACCAGGGTAGGTAGGGAAGGACCATAAGTTGGGGGTGGGGCTAGGTGTGTTTGAGCTCAGATTCTCCTTGGGCGGCTCTTGCTGCAGCTGCTGTGGGGAATAGGGGTGAGATTCCCAGTTCATTGGAGTTGTGGTCCCAGGAAGATGATGGTTGCCTCTGCTGAGCCATGCAGGTTGTCAGAAAAGTGGGGGAAAGCCGGCAGTCACAGGCCTCACCCAGCTCCCATGCAAACCAAAGGGCAGGTCTCACTCCCACTGTGCCCCCACAACAGCCCCCAGTCCGTTTCCTGGTAGAGAGCTATACCGGCTTGAAAACCTGCCCCAGGCTACCTGCCTTCCAGCTGCGAAAGAAAACGGCTTGATTCTTCCCGTGCTGCGGAGTCTGCTCACCGGATTTGGATTTGCGTCCTCTCCTGAGTTCTGGCCAGGAGGCTTCTCACCCCATTGAAATTATTACAAAGTTCAGATAGAGATTTCCTGCTTTCTGTGTAGTTTAATCCCCTGCTCCTCTCCCATTGGATACCTGTGGAGCCAGGCAAGAATGGCCTGCTGAAGACCCAGCGAGCTCCCAAGGCCTTTCTGCTGCTTTCTCTACCCATGCATTTCACATGGCTCTGCAAATTGACTCAGCTCCAGGTAAAGTCAGAAACTTCTCTGGCTAACTGACCATCTTCTCCGGTAGAGGCGTGTGTTTGGGAGAGGAGGGTCTCCTTTTCCCACTTCTGCAGTTGGGGTACTGACGGTTTGGGGAGTGTATCCTGGGTCCTGCAGGAGCAGTCCACTTCCGTGAGAGGTTCTGTGGATCCTCTCAAGATTGCTGGTTTGTTCTTGCAATCATCTGGAGATTAAAGTTGCAATGCGAGACCCCACCTGCTGATCTGTCTGAAGCTGCAATCTTTTCCTGCCTCCTATCAGCCATGAACTCAATTTTTAAATTATGGCCATTCTTGCAGGAGTGAGGTAGTATCTTCTTGTGGTTTGAATTTGCATCTGATAATTAGTGATGTTGAGCATTTTGTTTCATATGTTTGTGAGCTGTTTTTGTGTTCTTTTGAGAATTGTCTTTTCATGTCCTTCGCCCACTTTTTTTTTCTTTTTTCTTTTTTTTGAGATGGGAATCTCATTCTGTTGCCCAGGCTGGAGTGCAGTGGCACGATCTCGATTCACTGCGACTTCCAGGTTTAAGTGATTCTTGTGCCTCAGCCTCTAAGGAGCTGGGATTACAGGCACGTGCCACCATGCCAAGCTAATTTTTTTTTTTTTTTTTTTTTTTGGTATTTTTAGTAGAAATGGGTTTTCACCATGTTGTCCAGGCTGGACTCTAACTCCTGACCTCAAGTGATCCACCTGCCTCAGCCTCCCAAAGTGCTGAGATTACAGGTGTGAGCCACTGTGCCCAACTTCTTTGCCCACTTTCTGATGGGATTCTTTGTTTTGTTTGTTCATTTTTTGCTGATTTGTTTGAATTCTTGTAGATTCTGGATATTAGCCCTTTGTTGGATGCATAGCTTGGGAATATTTTCTCCCACTCTGGGTTATCAGTTTACTCTGCTGATTATTTCTTTTGCTGTGCAGAAACTTTTTACTTTAATTAGTTTCCATTTATTTATTTTTGGCTTTGTTGGATTTACTTTTGGGTTCTTAGTCATAAATTCTTTGGATTTGCTTTTGGGTTCTTAGTCATAAATTCTTTGGATTTGCTTTTGGATTCTTAGTCATAAATTCTTTGCCTAAGCCAGTATAACATTTTCTGATGTTATCTTCTAGAATTTTTATGGGTTGAGGTCTTAGATTTAAGTCTTTTACTGAATCAGTAATTTAAAAAATTTCAAACAAATGAACAAAAAATTCCAGGACCAGATGGATTCACAGCCAAGTTCTATCAGATATTCAAAAAAGAATTGATAACGATCTTACTGAATCTATTTCAAAAGAAAGAGACGTCCTCCCTAAATCATTCTATGAAGCCAGTATCACCCTAATACCAAAACCAGGAAAGGACGTAACTAAAAAAGGAAACTACAGACCAGTATCCCTGATGAACATAGATGGAAAAATCCACAACAAAGCACTAGCTAATGAATACAACAGCACAACAAAAAGCTAATACATCGTGATCAAGTGGTTTTATACCAGGAATACAGGGATGGTTTAACATATATGCAAGTCAATAAATGTGATACATCACATAAACAGAATTTAAAACTTATACAGTTTATTTTTAACATTTAAGTCTCCGGTATGTTTTAATCTGGTGTATAGTACAATGGATTCAATTTGTTTTCTTAGAGATATAATCATCTGCTTACTTACTCCAGCACTTACTAAAAAGTCCATATTGTCTCCATTGAGATGCCATTGAATCTGTTTTTAAGTTTCCTATTAGTCTATCTGTTCACTCTCTAATAATATAGAACTATACTTAAAGGGCACTATGTTTTA
Organism: Cacajao melanocephalus; assembly: GCA_963573385.1. Classification (NCBI taxonomy): domain Eukaryota; kingdom Metazoa; phylum Chordata; class Mammalia; order Primates; family Pitheciidae; genus Cacajao; species Cacajao melanocephalus. Next base: position 5,823 of record CAUYLG010028911.1, read on the forward strand.
ATATTAGATAATACTTTTACCTTATGCTCTAAAGTAATTTCCATGATATATTTTTATATTTCTTGCCTGTTTCCATTTTTCTGCTTTTCAGGACTTTTTTTTTTTTTTTTTTTTTTTTTGACTCTTCTTGCTTGTCATAATCAACTTATCCTACTCTGGAAAAAAGTATGAGGATATTTTTGCAGTGAACACATTTCATTTATAAATTAACTTAGGGAGAATTGACATAGTGAGTATTAAGCTTTCCTATCCCAAACAGGTTGTGTGTAATTCTAGTTGCTCAGGTTTGTTTTTGCGTCTTTCAGGAGTGTTTTATAGTTGTCTTCAAATACGTGTTAGGTATGTACTGTTAAATTATGCCTAGGTCTTCTGTTATTACTACTGTTATTATTTTTACTACTTGCAAATGAAGTCTTTTCCTCCATTTTATCTTTGTTATGTTATCATATGTATGTATAGGGACAAATAATTTATGTTTACTGAATTCTGTTATTTCCGTAGTGTTTTTCATAAATGCTTTGAGGTTTTCCAGGTATTTAGTAATCACACTTTCTGCAAATACAGTTAGTTATATCGCATCCTTTCTAATTCTTATGCCTATAACTACTTCATATTAGCCAATTGCTTGGTAAATATCTGCAACACAATTGTAGAGAACTGTGGAGATAGTAGGAATCTTTTGCTTTTTTTTTTTTTTTTTTGGTAGGAAATCCTTGAATGTTCCCCACTTAAAAAGATGCATCACAGCTATTTTTATTCTTGCTTTGCCAAAAGAATACCAATTTTCCTCCCAGCCTTAAGTAACTAACAACAAGCCCTCTTTCCCACTGTAGTCTTGAGAGTGGCTGTCTTTCACCTTCTGCAAGATGGATGTGGAGAGAAATGCCCACCTCATCGTCGACACTACCAGGGATTATAGCTGGGAATTAGCCCAGGAACCCATTGAGAGAAACAGTGTTCCCACTCCCATTTTCCCGCAGAGGCACATCCACTCATCTGTGCCTTTATTCTTTAGCATTCCTCCACAGTCTTTCCAAAACCAAACTTTTCTTCTTTTCTTTTTAAATTTTATTTTAGGTTCAGGGGTACATGTGCAGGTTTATTATATAGGTAAACTCATGTCACAGGGGTTTTGTTGTACAGATTATTTCGTCACCTAGGTACTAAGCCTAGTACCAATAGTTATTTTTTTCTGCTACTCTCCCTCCTCCCACCCTCAAACTTTTCAAAAGAACATGTTAGATTGCTCTGTTGGGCCTACTCACACAAAGGATTGATCTCTCAAATGCTTAACGTTCTTCTTCTCTCAGTTCATTCTGTCTCCTCAACTTGATCAGAAATCAGGAATACAGGTACACACACATATGAAAACAATAAAAAATAGGCCTTGTATCTCAATTTTTTCCATGAATACAAATACCTTAATGTAAAGAGATCCCAAGTTTTTATGACAAGTAACATATAATCGGATTGCTGTGATGGCATGAAATCCAAAAGTGAACAGATATGCTTTAGATGACTCGTTAACTACAGTTTGTTGCTGAGAATTTTAAATCGTGCAACAGAAAATTATTTTCTTCTCTCTAAAAATCATAGATTAGATTAGAAAAACTGTTCCAGTAACCTAAGTCAGAATAAATACCTAACATTTATCTCAGTGGTATGTGATGGGAACTCTACAGATATTTGTTGATTGAATAAATGCATGAGTCTATATAAAAGCCTGTTTCTAAATGAGGGGCTTAAATTGAATGACAATATTTCAAATAGCATTTTCTTTTGTATGCCAATTTTCATATGATCTTCACATAATCGATCAGCTTTGGATTTGATTTTTAATGCAGTGCTTTTTCTACTATGTCAGTTTCTAGGAGATTGTGTTTTGTGTATCATTTGCTCATTTGCCCTATGCCCTGAGCTAACTTACTGCTTTGATGGTGGTGTTTTGTTCTCCTATTTATTATTTTTTTTAATGATGGGAGAGTACAACTCAATTCAGAGCTATTATAAAGTTTATCCTGATAATATTTTTTTAAATTGCATAAGGCATTAAGAATGTTGGTTGGAAAATTTGTAAAAAATGTTATTTATCTATATCCATAAATTTGATCCAAAAAGAAAAATCAGTTCAGAAGATTTTGCTTGCCTCCTTTATGGAGCTATCTCTTTTTACATGAAGGAGCAGTTTTCATCAAAGAGATACTTTTAGATCAAAGCCCAAGGAAAAGAATGTTTCAGGATGTTCCTGGGGTGGCTCCCAACCAGCTTGACAACATAGCTGTGGGGAAGTCATTAACTGCACCGTGTTCCTCATATGGCTTTAAATTTCCCAAATTAGGATGTTTTTTTCCTGACTTTCCAGAGTTCTCAGTCATAAACTGCTTGGACATGATAGATTTCAAAAGTAATCATAAGGAACATATTCTGATTTAAACACTGGGACATTTTCCCTGCACTTAGTATTAGTTGGACCTGCTCATCTATTACAAAAGCTCAGACATGAAACATCTGGCAGTCACATTCCACCTGCTGCAGAACAACATCTCTGGTGTATAAATTATAGGAGCCCAAAGCACAGCTCTCTGACCTGGCCAGTTAGAGACAGAGAGATCGATGTGAGATTTGGGTAATGTGGTTTGAGGATACATTTAAGACAGTTCTGAGGGAGGTGGAGTGCCTTAGATGTTCAAATACTCAAAGCAGTCACCATATTCATGACCTTTCGCTTCCACTTGTCTTGAACACATGGCTTTAGTGTGCCTAGTGAGTGCCCTTCACCTTGATAAACAGTATGTGGATCCCGACTACAGGCTTGACCTTGATCATCACCCAGAGCAAGCTGTGGGAGTCTGCTGTCCTGTGAAAATACAGCCAGTGAAACCAACAATAATTTGGAATAATTACCTAGGATCTAGGTTGCTAAAAATTTGAGACAAGATAATTAAAAGCCATTATGCTAAATGATTGTATCATCTGTTATCCTATTGCACAACACCTTGTGATTATGCAATTATGTAGTAATTTGCCTTTTGAGAGACATGGAACCTTAGTAAATTACTTAGCCTCTCTGATGTTGTTTTTTGCTTTGTAAAGTAACTCACATAACAGAGTTGTGGGAATTAAATGATAAAACGCACTACATCTGACTGATTGTGGTGCGGTTTTGTTTCTTGGTTTCTTTAACTTCTTGGTGAAATTCTAAGATATACCTGGTATATGTCTATGGCTGAAATAGTGGGAGGTACTAAGTAGCTGAGTGAGACGGTGCAGATGAAAGTCAATACAATTTGTGTTTTTAATATTAAAATAAGCCATGGATATTTATAGGCTTTAGGGCCTGAGAAAGCTCAAGTGATAGCTATATCACTGTATGTAGGATCTGAATAATATCAGAGATAATAGTTTTATTATATTTTGTAATTATCAAGCTACATCTGGAGTTCTGTATTAAAATTTAGACGTCATATTAAAAAAGTATGTTAACAAATTTTAGCTGATATTTAGTAGGCTTTTCACACAAATCATCATTTTTGGGGACTCATTCCAATCATTCCAAGAATGAGAAAAGGCTTTCCACCTTAGGAAGCATTTTAGAATCTTGAGGTAAGGGGAACAATGGGAGGAAAAACCCTGCTGTCCTCTCAGACAAACCCAATCCCCCCTTTCCAAGTATCGGCTATCCTCATGTATATGAGAACCACTAATGCAGAGGATGATCAATGTGGTAAGGATTCTGTAAACCATCTCACTGTTAAAGGTTGAGGGATTTAGGCTTCCCACTAAATGAAGATTAAAGGCAGACAGCATAGCTGTCAGTGGGGAAGAAATTGTGTTTCTAGACATGGTACAGTTAAGATCATTGGGAAGAAGTTATATAAACGTAAGATTTTGTTCCAAATAAAGTAGGTTACATCCAACAATGAACTTTAACATTGCAATGACCTGGAGATATTGCAAACCTCTTTTCATTGAAAACATTCCAGGAGAAGCCCAGATGGTTACCTGAGAGCAATATTTTAGAATGAGTGACACAGTGAATAGCTGAGTCAATTAAATGAGCTTCAATGACCCTTGAAGCTCCAAGAAACTGTGATTTGTAAGGTTGAGTATGTTCAGTCTCTTACTCTTCTCATAGATACCAAAATATGACTTTGTAATTCAAGTGCCATTATATATATTGGCACAGTATGGTAGTATTTCACAATTGTGCCCAGATGAATAATCTGAAATGCTCTTATTATTGAAGAGTTTAAAATCTTGTGTCTTAAATTTGAGTGAACTAACAGCTCTTCAAGTAAAGATGGGAAGAGTTTTGTGGAAAAAAAAAGGAGTAAAGTAATAATTAATCTTATCATTTACTTGACATATTGTTAATTTATTATCAAATCAGTTTGGTGCTGTGTAAGGGACATTGCCTTATATTCTCAATTTAGCCCAAAAGTATTCCAGGTAATTTTTACTGGAAGCTCATTATCTAATTTAGAAGAACACACACCCTTCTAAAATTATAAACATATAATTAAATATGAACTGATTAATGAACTTCATGAAACTTCTCCCTGAATTTTTAAGTGCTAAATAATAAAAAGCACAGTTACAACGAGAGAATCATGCAGTGCAGAGATGATTCATGCATTTCTCATATAGTGTAGAGCTTTTGAAATACTATATTAGTAAGGCTATAAATGTGTTTCAAATGGATTTTTAATTAACTCTAACAGGGAAAACAAGAATGTTGGATGGAAGAAACAATGAATTAATAATGAGATTTATTGTAGAAATGTCATAAATCTCACTTCATGCTTGAATTAAATTGAAAACATTAACAAATACATTATAATCAGCTTTGGTGACTGCTAAACTTCTCTACAATAAGTAAAGGACATTAGGAAAACCAATAAAATGTATCATTTATAATGAGAGAGAGAAAAGAAAGCTTGTGTCAAAAGGACATAATTCTAGCTATTGATATGGAAACAACTCCATTTTTTTCCTCTCTTGTATTCCTGAATAATCTGGTGTTGCACAGAATGAGTATTCTGTATCCACGTCTAATATTACTAAATCTGATGTTCCTAAAGGAGAGTCTTTCTTCTAGCTTTCCTGCCTTAGCAAAAGGTTATAGCAGAGACACGTAACGCTCATCACACACCAGGTGCTGCCCTCCACTTCCTAGTCTTCTTTACAGTTAGCTGACAACATGGCCCGTGGTTCTGGCCCACGGAATGTGGAAGGAGTGAGCTATGCCTCATCGTGGCCGTTAAGGTGTCGTAAAGCTTCTAAGCAACCTGCAGCTGCCATTTTCCTTCCCACGTTGATTGGTTTAGCCACCACTGAGAAGAGACAGCCTCAGTGAAGTCAGTCTGAGTCCCCGTGTCAGTGCTTGAAAAGCAGCTGGTCTGCAGAGCTAGTGGGCTCCTGTACACCTTGAATAAGCAAAACTTTTGTGACATGGTAATTGCCCCATAAACTGCATACCTCGACCATACCTCGGCTTCCTGTTGAAACTGCTCTCTGTAACCCTAATGTGACAGGCAAGCAGTCCAAACCAATGCCATCTTGGCCCCTGCGACTTGTAGTAAGTAGCTAAGGTCTGTAACTTCCACCCTACTCAGACAATGTGTAAACTAATGCTTATCTTGACTTCTGTGAACCACTTAAGTAACAATCGGAATGTCCAAAGTCCCCAGACCCTCAGAATATCCAAAGCCCTTCACCCTCACCCCCGCCCAGGTGGTGGTTTACAGGCATAAAAGTCTTGACACCCTCCTTTTGGGGCCGTGGGTTAGAGAGATGCGAGTCCTCCGAGGCCACTGGCCATAAAGACCCAGTAATTTGGCCTGGTCCTTGTCTTGGTGGTGATTTCACGCTCACTCGGTTACAGCACTTTATGTGTTGAAACCCTTGATATTTCTGTTGGTCTGTCACTGCAGCACAGCCTAGGCTGTTCTGCAGGTCCTTACTTATCTTTGTATGGTGCAGTATTTATATATAATACATATAAATATATATATGGGGGCTGGCTTGTGGATGTTTATCTCCCAAGTATAAAGGCTGTGGTGTTTCAAGGACTTTTTGTGTTTAGGGTACTTGAGCATGATTTCTACAAAGAAATGTGGCCACTGCTCAGGATATGCTGAGGGTGGAACCGAATGCCCCCAAGTAATTTTCCAGCATACATTTTGCAGATTCGTGCATCTTCCTGAAAAGTATTTGCAACAAAAGCTGCCTGCTTTACATTGCACGTGAGAGAAAAGTAAGTCCATGTGGCAGTTTTATCATTACTTCCTGCTTTCAGAACTCTAATATAAGATCCTCAAGGTGGAGTGGAATGAGGCAGCCAGAAGGGTATATCATTCTATCTATTAAACTGAAGGAAAGCCCCTGAAGTGGAAAAGAAAGTAAGCTGGGAATGGCAGAAACAGCCTGGACTTGCAAGCCTTTCCCTTTATGACAGCATGTAGGTTCCCCATGAACCAACAGGACGCAACGCTGCTTTCTGCCCTCACGCATAGATCTGGTCTACATTTCGGGGATTCTCAGCTCCATCTTCTTTAAGGAATTTATTGGTCCTAAAGAACTATACTTACATGGGCAAAGACTTCACGGTGAAAATGGCAAAAGCAATTGCAAAGAAAGCCAAAACTGACAAATGGGATCTATTTAAACTAAAGAGCTTCTGCACAGCAAAAGAAACTATCATTAGAGTGAACAGGCAACTTACAGAATGGGAAAACAGTTTTTGCAACCCATCGAATAAAGGTCTAATATCCGAAATTACAAGGAACTTAAACAAACTTACAAGAAAATAACCAAATACCCCATCAAAAAGTGGGCAAAGGATATGAATAGACACTTCTCAAAAGAAGACATTGATGAGGCCAACAAACATGGAAAAAAAGCTCAACATCACTGATCATCAGAGAAATGCAAATCAAAACCACAATGAGATACCATCTCATGCCATCCAGAATGATGATTATTATAAAGTCAAGAAACAACAGATGCTGCTGAGGCTGTGGGGAAATAGGAATGCTTTTACACTGTTGATAGGAATGTAAATTAGTTCAACCATTGTGGAAGACAGTGTGGTGATTCCTCAAGGATCTAGAACCAGAAATACCATTTGACCCAGCATCCCCATTACTGGGCATATACCCAAAGGATTATAAAGCATTCTACCATAAAGACATATGCACATGTATATTTATTGCAGCACTATTTACAATAGCAAAGACATGGAACCAACCTAAATCCCAATCAGTGATAGACTGGATAAAGAAAATGTACATGCCATGGAATACATATACACCATGGAATACTATGCAGCCATAAAAAGGAATGAAGTCAGGTCATCATGTCCTTTGCAGGGACATGGATGAAGCTGGAAGCCATCATCCTCAGCAAACTAACACAGAAACCAAAAACCAAACACCGTACCTTCTCACTCATAAGTGGGAGTTGAACAATGAGAACACGTGGACACAGAGAGGGGAACAACACACACCAGGGCCTGTTGGTGAGTTGAGGGGGTGAGGGGAGGGAACTTAGGTGATGGGTCAATAAGTGCAGCAAACTACCATGGCACACATATACCTATGTTACAAACATGCATGTTCTGCAGATATATCCCTTTTTTTTAGAAGAAATATAGAAAAACAAAAATAAAAAAATAACAACCATTCGATCTCTTACAAGACCTCCCATTCACATGCTGTCAAAGGAGTCAGAATATGGACATTTAATCTGAAGGCCTTGCTCAGGTTAACTCAGCCAGCCTTTTTGCAGAAAAAAACATATTGTCAGGAGATCCCCACTGACTCCCAGGATACAACCGTGTTAAAGACCTTAAGCACTCTTAAGGAAGCTAGCATCTCCGTTTTAACTGTCCAACTTTACATATAGACTTCTGGAGAAGTCTCCTCTTATCACAAATATAAACCTGGTTTCCCAGCCCCTCTAATTCAAAAATGAGTCCGAAATACTTTATTGGTAAGTTTAGAAAATTTTTCCTGCAACTAAAGTTCCTTAATTAATCATTCCCTTCCATTGCCAAATATGATATTTCATTCAATTGTATTGATGTGAATACCTCGTCATTAAAAGGAACTATCTTTCTTTATTTATTTTTTATTATACTTTATGTTATGGGGTACATGTATAGAATGTGCAGGTTTGCTACTTAGGTATACACATGCCATGGTGGTTTGCTGCACCCATCAACTTGTCATCAATATTAGGTATTTCTCCTAATGCTATCCCTCTCCTAGCTCCCTAACCCCCCAGACAGACCCCAGTGTGTGATGTTCCCCTTCCTCTGTCCATGTGTTCTCATTGTTCAACTCCCACTCATGAATGAGAACATGTGGTGTTTGGTTTTCTATTCTTGCATTAGTTTGCTGAGGATGATGGTTTCCAGTTTTATCCATGTCCCTGCAAAGGACATGAACTCATCCTTTTTTACGGTTGCACAGTATTCCATGGTATATATGTGCCACATTTTCTTTATCCAGTCTATCAGTAATGGGCATTTGGGTTGGTTCCAAGTCTTTGTTATTATGAATAGTGCCGTGATAAACATATGTGCATGTGTCTTTACAGTAGAATAACTTCTAATCCTTTGCATATATATCCAGTAATGGGATCGCTAGGTCAAATGGTATTTCTAGTTCTAGATCCTTGAGGAATCACCACACTGTCTTCCACAATGGTTGAACTAATTTACACTCCCACCAACAGTGTAAAGCATTAAAATGAACTGTCTTTAATTCATTCTACTATAACACTCAGAGGAGCTTAATTGCCTCTTTATGTATTGTCAAATTCTACTCATACCTGTTTTATCTCCAAAAAACCCTTGGCTACTATGCTGTGTAATGGAAAGCTTCAGGCCCAAGTATACGGACTCAGTCACTTGGAAGATTGCCTAGAGATGATTTGGAGACTCTTTTGTGTCTTCTTGATTATCCTTAAGGTCAAGAGAACTTACAGACTCAGAGACAGAGTCAAATAATATAATATATTTTCTTTAATACTGTCCCCACCATGCTAGGGCTTCCATGATCTATCGGCATAAGCCACGTAAATCTCACAGTTTTGGAGAATCCAACCCCAACCAGTGACTTTTCTCCATCCCCAGTGGGAATCTGTCTCACCTCCTCCACCTCGGGTAGGGTGATGGTGTGTGTTGAGTGGGAGAAGGTGTTAATCAGCCCCTTGTGTACTTTCCAAATCCATAGCCAAGACAAGCTGTGTTTGCCTTATGTTGGGCATCAGCTGGGGATGTTAGTGGAAGCAAAACCCACCACATTGTAAGGGAATTTGGTTGGAGAAATTTATAAGCATATATGCAGCTCCACAAGCACTTATTCAGCATGGAGAGGATGCAGGGGCCCTAGCACAGTCAGATACTCCATGGCTGTAAGAATCTTACAACAGGACCTAGGAAACCCCTAGTGCAGCCCCACAGTAAAATGCCAGAATTCCTTCTGCGTCTTCCTAGTTGGTCCCTACACTTTAATTAAATACCTTTATTGACAGAGTACTCTTTAACCAGGTTATCTAAATTAAGATAACATTAAAAGTAAAAAAAAGCATTTAAAAATTAGGCCTAGACGAGAGGCCTCTCCTGGGCTCATTGAGGCATATGCTTACTGTACCTTTAACCATAAGATGGCCTACTCATATTCAGGTAGTTCCAACCAGGCTGTCACACCTAGAGATCGTTACCAGCTCTTTACAGCTAGTGTCCACTTGCATGTTTGGAACATACAACATAACAGTTTTTAAATATTTTATTATTATTTTATTTATTTATTTATTTATTTATTTATTTATTTTTGAGACAGAGTCTCACTCTGCTGCCCAGGCTGGAGTACAGTGGCGTGATCTCAGCTCACTGCAACCTCCACCTCCCAAGTTCAAGAGATTCTCCTGCCTCAGCCTCCCGAGTAGCTGGGATTGCAAGTGCCTGCCACCACCACAGGCTAATTTTTTGTATTTTTAGTAGAGACAGGGTTTCACCATATTGGCCAGGCTGGTCTTGAACTCCTGACCTCAAGTGATCCATCCACCTCGGCCTCCCAAAGTGCTGAGATTACAGGTGTGAGCCACCACACCCAGGCTAATATTTTAGATATTATCACCACTTACAATGTTCTTTTGTTAAATGCAGCCAACAATTTGTAACTTAATGAATTGGTCCTAATTCTCTCTGTAAGCTATGTAAAGCCTATTTAATTCTCCAACCCACATCTGCACACATGATATCCATTTAAATATTTAAAGATAGCTATTTGAGGAAATCACTTTAAAGCCTTATTTTACCCAGAATTTCCAAAATACTGTTACAACTTAATTGTAAAAACAGACAGTAGAACAACAACAAAAAGCATTCTAGAAAGCTTGAAAAAAATATCAATTTGTATTTATTTACTGTCTGAGTTAGAAAGAACTTTCAAAGACTGAAACCCATTGGTGGAAAAGAGAAGCATTTAATAATTTTGAGTGCATTAACATTTAAAACTTCTATAGAAATATTGAGGAATAATAACAAAAGCAAAGAAACTGGAAAAACTAGACAGATATGCTAAAAGGTTGCTATAATTATATTGTACAAATCGACAAAGGTAACACTAGGACTCCAATTAGTGGTCAAATTACATGAAAGAAATAATTCACAAATGTGATTATGTAAGTGATTAATAAACTTGCAAAACTGTTCAACCTCACAAATAGTCAAAGAAATGGAACTTCAAACATGAATTTCTTCTCCTTTTCTACTAGAAAATATTTTAAAGTAATAACAAATGGTAGAGGGGGCTGGTGAAATGTGGATTCCTATCCATTTACCAGTGGGAGAAAAATATTAAGCAATTTGCAGCAGGTGTGAAAAGACTTTATGCTTGTAGATAGTGCTTCAATTAAATGAATTGGGAAAAACTTCTTTCTGCATACACATATGCATTCCAGTGATATTTATAATAGTGAAATTTGGGAGCAGTCTGAATGTTCAGTGGTAAGTGATTGGATGTGATATATCTTCACAGTGAAACAGTATGTGATATAAGGAAACAGTGTTTATAAAGAGTTTTTAAAAACATGAGTGAATGCTTATGGTTTTATAAATGACAAATACACAAAAAATTAGAAAGATTGATAAAAATGCAAAAATATTTTTAAAAGATTATGCATGGAAAATAATCCTGAAGGAATTATTTTTAAAAAGTTATGTTAACAGCATTCATCTTTGGGTGGTAGAAATATGAAAAAAGTTTCTTTTTCTTTTCCTTGGCAGAAAATCTTTTCTAAAAATCCATTTAGAGACAGGCATGGCTTCTCCAACGATCCTTCTTTGTTCTTATCTAAATAACTTCAATTATTTTAACTGCTGATTATATGGTTTTGGGTCCCCTTAACCTTGTGATACAGACTTCTAAAGTGTGATACAAACAACTTCATGCTTGAGGTAATCAACGAAGAGTAAGTCTTACATCTCCCTTCTTCTGGACACCACGTTGATATTAATGAGCCTTTTAGTTTGTTTGAAGTCATACTTAGTATTGCATGTTAGCAGTTTTTTCTTGGCAACCCACCTGAGTAATCTCAAGAGTCATTAATGGCAGTGGATCACTATAGGTGAGGAAGTTAGGGTCAGGTAAAGAAGTGTGTTCATATAAGAGTAGGATGAAGAGGAATGCACAGACCAGGTGTGCACGTTTACGAGATGTTGGGGCGGAGAAGGCTGACTGCTCACCAAATTCCATGTTCCTTTCTTCCAAAACACATAGCTAGACTAGGGTTTATAGCCTCCCTTAAAGTTGGGGTGTCGTATGACTAAGTTCTAGGCCATGGAATGAGAGAGGGAGTGATTCTTGCTATTTGCAAAGCTATGTGAACATTTCTCATATGAGTTCTTCATGCACCTTCTCCTTCTGTATGGCTGAAATAGAGAAGACCTCCAAGGGGTGTCAAAGCCACATGCTAAAGTTGGAGAGCTTTGTCAGCCTGGATTCCTCAAGGATTGTATGGAGGAAGTCCACCCCCCCATCTGCTTACCTTTTCATCACTGCTACGTAAGCAAGAAATAGGCCTCTCTTATGTGTGAGCAATGACAAAATTTATGAAAACAGGAACAGTTAGCCAGCTCTAGCTAATATGATAGTCAATTATGTTGTACAGGTGACCTTGATATTTCACTGTGCTTTCTCCCTCTTCTCTTCTTCATCAAGGAAGAGAATTTGCCCTAAATGTTTTTCCACAGATGCCTCAGTCAAGACACGGGAAGCCACGCTCTATTTCTGTTGTAGATATTTTAGACCAAACTCTAGAGCTCCGTATTTTATATTAATAAGTTTCAACTTGTTGGATGTTTCTTATCATTTTGATACTCCAAAATCTTAATTCTGTCATTCTCAATTTTCTGTCGTCTTCACATATAATAAGCATCCCTCCTGTATTCTCAAGAATTACAGAAGTTTATTATTAGAAATTACCAGCAGGTTACATTGGTGAGAAGGTAAGCAGTGTATTAGGACTACGACTTAGAATATGGCAGTAGCTTTACTTTCAGGAACCTTACCTGGAGAAAATGCTGTTGGTTTTCTCAGTTAGCTTTTCCTGCTTAACAAGCCATGCCCAAACTTAGTGTCATAAACCCAATATTTATTACTTCTCACTGTTCTACTTTCTCTCTGAATGTCACTTTTGGTCTAGTCCAGTTCAGCTAGAGGGTTCAGGATGACCTCATGTCGAGATCTGGGACCTCCCATGTTATCACAGGAGGAGCTGGAGGCTGAGACATCTCCCTACACTAGAAGGCTAGCTCCTGCTTATTCACATAGGGCACAAGGGTTCCCAGGATCAAAAGAAATGAGACTCCCCCAGCTCAGAATCAATGTAGAGGCATTGTCTCTGTACCTGTCCAAGGAGAAAAATTATAGTTACTGCTTCTCAAAAAATTTGACACATTTCTCTTATTTATTCATTTAAATGTATTTGCTATTTATATCTATATCTCAAAATAATAAGTTGTAACGTAAAAAGAAGTGCAGATCCAATGAATAAGATTCAAGTAGGCTGGGTGCGGTGGCTCACACCTGTAATCCCAGCACTTTGGGAGGCTGAGGTGGGCAGATCATGAGGTCAGGAGTTCGAGACCAGCCTGACCAACATGGCGAAATCCCCATCTCTCCTAAAAATACAAAAATTAGCTGGGTGTGATGGTGTGCACCTGTAATCTCAGCTACTCAGGAGGCTGAGGCAGGAGAATCGCTTGAACCTGGGAGGCGGAAGTTGCAGTGATCCGAGATCGCACCACTGCATTCCAGCCTGGGTGACAAAGTGAGACTCTGTCAAAACAGAAAAAAAAAAAAAAGACTCAAGTAATGAAGTTAAGTGGGTAGAAGGACTATCTGTAGGACTCTTTATGTAGAAATACCTTTTCACTATAAGTTTTGCCTTTACTCCCAAAGAACCCTTGCTGCTATTTCATAGGTCATAGGCTGTGATACCCACAGCATTCTCACAGCCATCTACAATTTCCATCCAGAGTGCATATACCTTCCCTAAGATATAAGATCTGTGTCTGGGGTTTGTGGTTTGGAGATCTGTCTTGTGGCCACCCAATACCAGACTTCTGTCTGAAAATTCCCTTTAATAAATCACCCTGTGCTGAAAAACAGAATTTGTCTGCCTCATTCTTTGGTTTCTCAGCTCCTTCTACATTTGAGGGTCACTTTGTGTATACACAAAACAGATGAATTCTAGTTTCATAAATGCCAATCTATTGTCTGACAGCAGGCAGCGTCCATGGAAGCTTGTCATAACCCAGGTCTTTCTTTAGCATTTTCTCTGCTTTCCCTCTGTTCCTTTTCCCTGATCCTTTTGGCTTATGCTCATCTCCAGCATAGATGGGAAATTAAGCAAGAGAAGGCAATGAGAGGAGCAGATAATTTAGGACTGTGAAAGAGATAAAACCAAATAGAGGGGTAAAGAGAAAGAGGCAGGGAACAGGGCAGGCATGAAGGCCTTCAGAAAATCTAGGGAGAAACTTAATGTTCATATGAAGCTCATGCTTGCCACCAGGCTTTCACCTGTTCATACTGTTCCCTGCCCTAGAATGCTGTTCCTGCAGACCTCAGCTTGGCTCGTTGCTTCATGTCACCCAGATCTCCTCTCTGACATCACCTTTTCAAAGAGGCCTTCCCTGACCTCCACCCCTACCAGTCCCTTTCCATTCTCTCCTTCTCAGTCCTTTATCCCGAGGTTCATTTTGTTCATAGCCATGGCTGGTCTATGAATTTGCCTGTTCGTTCACTTGTTCATTACCTGGCTTAGGCACTAGAATGTGTACCATGCTGAGAGTGGCAGGCTTCCCTCGCCTCCATCCTTATTGCTATTTACCTTTTTCTTCCGTTTCTTTATCTATAAAATGCAAATATTCATACCAATGGGTTGTTGTGAGTTTGAAACGTGTCAATGTATGTAAAACACTTTTAGCACAATACCAGGCACAAGGTCAAACCGCAGCAAATAATAGCAATTGTTATCTCCTTCACCATTGAGTCTTCAGCCTCTAGAAGAGCGTCTAGTGCACAACAGATTCGCAATGTTTTTTAAATAAATGAATGTTAGTTAAATGTTGAATAAATATAATAATACCAATGAACACTTATTGAGTACTACTCTTGCCAGACATCAAAACTATGAAAAAGGTATTTTTTTCCTTCTTTTTGCTATTTCACATGTGAGGAATCTGAGTCTTAGGTTAAATAATTATGCCAGGTCACAAAGCAGGTGCATAGCAAAGCCAGGGCACAGATCCACCTTCTGTGTGATGCACAACACATATTATTTATCACTTTTGTACAGTGCTTCTTAATTTACTACATTTTAAATAAAGAACACATTTATAGGTGTTTTAACAATTCTTGAAAAAAAATATAATTCAAAAGTGCATTCTTGATATACCCTTTTTTAAAATTTTTAAATCATAATCATCTTAAAGCAAAACTGACCTAAGAAGCTTGAAAGTACAGGATAATTTCTTCGAGAGTGCATTTCCATCCAGTATCACCTTTTATTCTTAGAACTCATTGACCAGGGGCACCCCTTGGTATATACCAAGTCCCCAGTCACAGCTCTCTAGTAGTTAAGTTAACATGGTGCTAGTTGCAGAATTACATTCCATAGCGGTGAAACAACTAGTCTCTTTGTAGAGGCAACAAATATATCTATACACTTAACCTTCTAGGACAAAACTTGAAAATTTAGGTTAGTTTTGTCGTAGTCTTTGCTGTAGTCTCTTCCGGGTTCCCGTCAAATTACAATGGTTAAAATAAAACTAGGACACCCAAACAAAGAGAAGCACATGCAAAAAAGTCCTATGAAGCTGTGCCTGGGATGAGGCACCAGAGTAGCTGCTGACCCAACATTATTTGCGATGTGCTTCTGTTCTTTATGCCCTCAGTGAACATCTGTTAAACTCAGGGACAAGTTACAAGTTCTCTCGGTACAATTTACAGAATCGTCGGTTGGTATTTATTGTGGATGGCAGGAAAAGGAGAACAAGGTGTTCTTTTTCTATAGCTGGGTACAGGCAGATAGTCAAGCAAGTTTCAGGATCAAGGAAGCCCCACAGCTGTGCTTGAGCACCACTGAACACAACCCACGCTGCAGCCGGCACAGAGCAAGGGGTATAATGACATCTCACGGTGGCTTTTGTCATAAAGAGATACCCTAACATCAGAGCATTCTGGAAGGTGGAGCCAGAATTTGTAAGAAATTGTGTATCTTTAAAGAAGTTAGTATTTCCTTAAAAATAAACAAAGATCCTCTACTATTCCCAAAATGTTTTGGTACTTCAGTTCTGGTGAGGGAATTCACAGTCTAGTGTTGAGATTGACTCAGACCTAATTTACAGAGGATTTACAATAAATAAAAATGCAGGATTTTAGCAGCACTGTTCATGTATTTATTCCCAGTTTATGATTATGGAACTGTCTTATTATAATTTATTGAGCTATATTGATTATAAGGTTAGTAGATAATGTTATTGCTATTAGTATGTATCCAGAAACAACCAATATTTAATATAAGGCATGATCCATGTAATAGCTGATATTATTATTATTTCACTATGGATCATTTGCCCACCATATGGAAAATCATTCTTATTCCTGGTTTGGGCCAAGTGAGAAGCAATTTCTTTCTATGCAGAGACTAAAAGGAGCAGAAATGTACATAGGACCCTCCCTATCTACATCTTTTAATGAGTGTCTATTTTACAATCAGTCAGCCAATAGTTGGCAAAATAATATTGTTTCTTTCTGTGCGACCCCCCAAATGTACGACCCCTTCTGTCGTCCTTTCCCAGTTGTCTAGTCCCAAGTAACACTCTGAGAGCCGAAGGCCGAGTCCAGGTTTATTGGGATCTACAGGCAACTCAAGCAGGCGGAGAGAGGGAGAAAGGGAGA
>CAUYLG010028912.1:0-25273 GCA_963573385.1 Cacajao melanocephalus
CTCAGCTACCTGGGAGGTTTAGGCAAGAGGATTTCTTGAACCCCGGAGGCGGAGGTTGCAGTGACCTGGGATCATGCTACCGCATTCCACTCCAACCTGCGCGACAGAGCAAGACTTTGTTACAAAAAAAAAAAAAAAAAAGACAATGTGAGCAGAGAAAGGAATGAAGCAGAAGGAAGGGAGGGTGTGTAGAGTGTCTGGTGCCTGCCCGTACTTAGTAAGCACTCAATCAATAAACACTATTAGTATTATAATTAATCTAAGAAGGAGCCTGTGAACCTGAGAGGAGAGTGTCATTGCAATGGGCTTGATTGAAGCAAGATTTGTGAAGGATGTGGCATTTAAAAGGTTGAGATCACAGTTTGTGGGGAGATGAGGGAAGGGCCATCCGAGGGAAAAGGAAGGCTAAAAACTCCAATGGACGCTGAGATCAGGGCACACCAGTAGGCAGGACCCATAAGCAGATGTCCTCCTGCAGAAATCAGTTTTGGTTGTTTTTTTTTTTTTTTTTTTTTGGATGGGGGGAGGTATTTGTTTCCATTTTTTTTAAAGATTATCTTCTCAAAACCTCAATTTCACGCTACTGTTAGAAAAGTAGAAACCTTAACGGCAATGAGCCCACGTTTCCACATGGCAAACACTGGCACTGGGCTAAGTCACCACAGCCCTGCCTCATCATCCCACGGTCACAATACTACTTCGCAGGATTCCAGGATATTGTGTTAGCTTTCAAGGGCAAAATAGCCTCATTTTGATAGTTGCATGTCATATGAAAAGCATTCTCACCACACCCTTCCACTGCCTAACCGCGCCGCAGTATCTTGTTTCTCTTTTGGTTCTCATTTCCTGGTATATGGGAGAGGTTGAGCTGCTTTTGCCAGACCTTTGCTTTCTTTCCAGAGCTCCTTCAGCTATGGTCTACAATCAGAGTTCCATAATGGAGGCATCCTAGGTTTTATTTTTTATTTTTTATTTGTTTATTTTTTATTTATTTATTTTTTATTTTTTGCCTTTGGGAGGAGAGAAGTGGGGAAGAGACTATCTTAAATATGTAAGAAAAGAGTTTCATAGGGATGGGAAAGAAGGGGTCCAAGGCCTAATTCCCAGTCTTTCCCCCTGGGGCTGAGCTCCTGCCCTTTTTCTCCTAAGGCCAAATGCCTGTCTCTGATGTCTGACTCCTCTTCTCCCAGGATTCTTCATTTTGGCCAAGACCTTCTTCCCCAGTCAAATTCCCAGAGACTCAAATCTGGAGGACAGAAAGGCATGACCTTAGCTCTTTGGCCTTCTCTTACCTAGAACAGCCTCTGAGAGTAAGGAATAGAAAACAGGGAGGTCCAGCTCACTTTTTAACAAGACATTAGCATTTCAGGTTTCTGTGAAGTCAACATCCAACGAATATCACTGTTATCTGTTCTCGTCTTGCAATCGCTGGTCCTAGCGTCCTCCCCAGCCCTCTCCATGCCTCCCTTCACCAGCCATGCCATTGTTGGCTCCTAAGCATTTCAGCTGCTGATGGAGGGGTAAGACAGGTAGTCCAGTAAAGCTGGAGTGAGGAAAAATGGGCCTGTGATGGGGGAATCCCTGGCAGGGAGTCAAGGACGTGAACATACAAGGAAAAGTAGACCACAGCCAGAGCACCAATGGCCACCAATGCGAACCCCTAGCTGGGACGTGTCATTTTATGCCTGGCAAAATAGGGACAATGAAGGCTTCTCAAACATAGGCACAACCCAACCAACGCTTCGCAGGCCAGGAACATTTTTCTGGCATTAATGCCATCTTGGAAAATGCTGTGAAAAGCTTCTTGCACTGTGCTAGCTCTTCCTCCCCCGATGTTTACACCTCTCAAAGGTGCATGGAGCCCCACAATGTGTCACTCTCTGTTCATCACCTGGAAGAGACAGCGCAGACATGTTTGGCTGCTTTAATCTTTCCCTATAAATCAATCCTTTTTCCCCTTAATCATTTGGGTTGCTCTTCTCTGAACTTGCTCCAATTTGTCTACATCTTGCTGGGACTGAGTCGTCTAAAAGTGAACACACCCTTCAAATGCGGAAGCTCTCGGTGCAGCCCCTGGCAACCCCTGGCGACACACTCCACCGCCCAGAGAATTCCGTGCAGGGCCCGGACGGTGAGCAGAGCTGGGAACGGCCCATCCCGTTTCCAAAGAGGCCGCGTCTTTCTGTTCCTGAGCGGGCCCGTTTGTTATTTTTAGTGTCTGATTGTCAGGCTGCGGCACTAGAAAGTCTGTGGTCGCATTACATATTCCAGAAAGTCACATTGCTGATGATGTGCGGCTGTATCGATGGATGAATGATTGCTCGCTGTCAGGCCCACCCGGTGAAGCTGTGTCCTCCCAAGTTGTGAAAGGTGGATTGTGCGAGAGCCGCACCTGCCGCGGCCCCACCTGTCTGCGCTCGGCCGGGGCCAGCACCTGCAGCGTTTTGTACCAGCGCCCTCTGCTGGCAGACGCCCCACTTCTGGGCGCGCAGGGAGCAGAAGGGGCCTCACCTCACTGGACAGCCCCCTGGCTCCAGGCAAGTGAAATATTATTATTCCCATTTCAAAGACCAGATAACTGAGCCCCAAAGAAGCGAATATGTGGCTCACAAGCAGGAGGGGATAACAGATGGAAGAACAACAATAATCAGAATAGCAACGCCAGTGAACCATTGCATGTCACTTTAGGTTTCCGAGGGCCAGGGGCTGCAAACCCACAGACAAATAATGGCAGAAAGTGCAGAGAGCCAGGCACAATGTAAGGAGTGGATGGGAACCAAGGCAGGCCCCTGGTGCTCAGTCTAGAGGAGGCAAAAGCAGTATAGCTCTGCCACGCAGCCACACAGGGCCAGTAATGTCAGAACTTCTCAGAAGGCATCTATCCTTAAGCGTGAAATTTCTCCGATTCTAAAACAATGCATGGGCCAAACAAAATATGGCTAGGGGCCACATTTGATCCACTGCCCTGCTTGTAACCCTGGTTTTCACAGAGTTCTCCTACTTATTATCTCATTTAAGTTTCACATAATCCTGTGATATCATGACTGGTTTTATCTTCACCTTTGTGAACAACAACAAAAAAAAAGGTTGAAGGAAGTCATACAAATCTAATTCATTAGAAAGGAGAGTCAGACCTGAGTTTCCATGCCCCAAAGCATAGATTCTCCTCCCGGAACAACATAGGCAAGTATTTTACTTTGGGAGAAAGGAGATCAGCCAGCCCAACCCTCTCCTTTTTAAGAGTGAGAAACCCGAGGCTCCTATGAAGAAGGCAGGAATGGCCGACTGCACTTCGCGAATGGTCTCAAGTCTGGCTCTTTTAAGTCTTGATGTTGTCTTTTATTCTGCACTAAATTTGTTTTCTAAAGACTGTGTCTATAGGCTGAGGGCCTCTGACCTGTGATTAGAACACTCGCTTTGAGTCGCTTTCAAGGAACAGAGCTGTGTGTGTGCTGTACCAGCCACCCGGTCTCAGCTGGCACCCATTATAATTCAAATTGAGAGATGGGAAACACTGAGATGCATTAAGCAAGATCAGACTTTACAACAGTTGGCACAGGGGCAATTGAATTAGGCTTGCAGACTTACTTGTTCGGCCCACACAAACCACTAAATAAATACATAATAATAGTAATAATCATGTAAACAGCGTTGCCAAAATGTGTCAATCAGGAGATTTTGCAGAGAAATTCAACTTCCCATATTCTTTTGCAAAATCCAAACATCTGCCACATTGGTTCTATATTCGTGGATGACAAAAGTAGCTGGAGCTGCGTTGTGGTCACCTCCTTCCCAACAGGCATTCACTCAGAAATCTCCCCAATCTCCACCTCTTTCTGTTGTCTCCCTGAGGACAAACATCACTGGCCATTTATCATTGTGTTTGGGTCATTCTTTTCATAAAGAAAACGAGTTGTCTCCTATGGGAATGTCTCTCAAAAGTGAGAAAACAGAGTTCAAGAAAAATGAGAGGGAGCATCTTTCTTTACGGTGATGAAGAATATTCTAACGTATTCAGATTTATTGAATCATGTAGTGTTACTTTCCTTGTCTCTGTTCAGCACCTGAGTTTTCTACGCCATTTTAGAGACTCTCTAATACGGTCTGATATCCGTGAGTCTATAATATGGACTGCCTAATGTAGACTTAATCAGTGCAGTTTCATGAATCAACTGATTCAAAACAAGATTGGGCGAAATGAGAACCACAGCCTGCTAAGCCCCCAGCTGCACTGTGGGTAGCCATTTCCAACAAGAAAACAGTTATGGTCAAAGAAGCTTTTACTGTGTCTCCCTATCGGAGGCCTTTTCTCCGTATTTCTACAGAAAGCCAATTTCTCATTTCTCCATTGGCCTAAGACTTTCAGGTAAACACAAAGTCTATTCAAAATGCTGCGAATTCCCCCATAAAAGCTGATGTCCTCATCCATCCATTTCTACAGCCCTCCCCCTGGCTTTTTAAACACAAGAGCAATCTTAAGCAGTTTAGCCAGCAACAAGAAATAAAATTTGTGAGGCTTAACATCTCCAAACAGAAAGAAAGTGGTGGTGTTGCCCTTTTCTTCTGCGGTTATGAAGGACGGCAAATGGAATATTCATCCCTATTTTCTGCTTCATTTTGTATTAAATTTGTAACGACTCCATACTTAGTACTATAACTCCCTATTGTATGATTGAGATAATTGTTATTATTCATCCTTTAATTGATAAAGCTTGGGAGATGTTATGGGCTAGCAATTTGTGACTGTTGCCCTTATTTGAAGAGGCTAAAATCCCAGAAGTTGAAATTATCTGTTTCTTGGGTCACAGACTCACTCAAAGGCTTATCAAGACAGGTAACTTATGCTGGTAAAGTAACCTTGTAAAGAACTCCAGTGATCAAAGAAGTTACCTACACTCAGCCACAGCCAATTACATACAGGGAAGAATGTGTGTCCAGTATTACTAGATCCTCAAACTGTTCAAGAAAAGCCAATAATCTGATTTCTTTGTGACACCTTTTGATTTCCCAGTGTCAATAACTAAATCCTATTTCGTTTTTAAACATTCTGAGTCAAAATAAATATGTATGTGGATCCGGATTTGGCTCAAAGTTACCAATTAGACACCTCTAATCTAGTTTGGACTCCTCGTTTTTGCAAAAGGAAACTGGGGATCTGTCAAGGGATACTCAAAAAACAGAGACAGAGAGATAGCGTTCACATTCACACCACTGAGCAAGCTAAGGTGAAGTCCGACTGTGGGATAAGACAAGAAAACCATTTGCCTCTGAAGTGAGGAACAATGAGGGCCCTCAGATTTCTCCTTACCATGACCATTCATTATCAGTGGAAACCGCCACTTATCCTCATCACCAAAATAACCCGTTTAGCTAACTTACCATGAGGGAACAGATTTTAAACTTTCATTATTCTTGAGGAAAGTCTTTGGGGGTAATTATACTTGGAGCAAAAAGCTACTAATAGTCAGTAAATATTTCAGAATGAAACAATGAGGAAGGAGTTACATCACATACATACACACGTTCATACACACACACTTGTCTGAAGATGTGGCTCTAACAGTTTGAGCGCGGCCTGTGGAAGAATTAGTCCCACATCTATTGAAAGCTCTCTGCTGATGAGAAAATTCCTCTACAGGGTTACTGATGAAGGGCCAGTTTTTTGTTTGTTTGTTTATTTTTTGTTTTTCTCCCATGTCAGGATTGGCTCATGGGCCAACATATTTTTATGAACTCAATTTTATTGGAACGCAGCTGTGCCCATTTATTGATGCATTGTCTATGGCTGGTATCATGCTAGGACAGCACAGCTGAGTCGTTGTACCAGACACTGCGTGTACCACACAGCCTCAAATGTCTACTCTCTGGTCCTCCACAGAGAAAGCTTGCTGACCCCTGCCAGATGTGAGGGACCAGTCTTGCATCCTGTGACACCTTGTAGGGTATTTTGTGAATGAAGGACTAAGCAAATGATAATGGGTACTGGGAATCAAAAATGCAAATGATTATAGAAAGAAGAAAAATTAAATACAGCAGGCCATGGGAAAACTTTTGTGGATTGGAGTGCCCATTCTCCAGCTCAAGGTGACAGCAACCACTAAGCTCAGAGACCACCACCTGGCAGGAATGCAGACCCAGAATTCCCAAACCTTCTGATTCATGAATGCTATGGTTTGGCTGTGTTCCCACCCAGTCTCATCTTGAACTGTAGCTCCCATAATTCCCACGTGTTGTGGGAAGGACCCAGTGGGAGGTAATTGAATCATGGGGGCGGTTTCTCCATGCTGTTCTCGTGGTAGTGAATATGTCTCATGAGATCTGATGGTTTTCACATGGCTCTCATTCTCTCTTTGCTGGCCAACATGTAAGATGTCCTTTTCCTCTTCCTTTGTCTTCTGCCATGATTGTGAGCACCCAAACCCCCCGCACCCACTGCCCTGCCAGCCCACAGACCTGTAGAACTGAGAGTCCATTAAACCTCCTTCCTTTATAAATTAACCAGTCTCAGGTATATCTCTCTTCATCAACAGCATGAGAATGAACTAATACAATGAGCACTCATCAATCTGCATTTTCATGTGAAATCTCAATTTTTTTAATGCTGGTAACTGTATTTAAAAGTAAATAAACACTGTGGGTATCTATAGGGGCCACCTTTTTTGTTGTTTGTTTTCTTTTGTTTTGTTTTGTTTTGTTATCTTCTGGGTCAGCAGGGAATGTTCTTATCTTTCTTGTTTCTGATCAGGCTACAGAAAAATTGATTGCTAGAGACCAGAGGTTTTGTAACAGAGTGGTATAAGAAGAAATCTGATGGCCAAGGGCTCGTTACTGGGTCTGTTTCAAATGCCAGCACCTTCCGTGTCTGTCTTCAGTCAACAACAAACACCTAAATCATAGTGGTAAACACAGATAGAAAGAGACAGAAAGGTTAAAAGTACTCTCATAATCACTTGCTTTTTTTTCCCCTCCTAAACGTGTTTGAGAGCAATATTGTTTCGTAAAAACAATATGACCCCATTTCTAAAGCAATATTCATGCTAAGCTAGTCAGCTGTTAAGTATACCCAGCAGTTTGCATGATGATGAAGCTAAGCCAGAATTTCAATTATTTTCTGGACACATTTAAAATTATAATACTTTACTGGGTTAGTGTTATAGTTCATTCAAATTACTCACAAACTATCATATCAATCTCTTGCAACTGCTAATGCCTTACAGATGCGTGAAGTTAGGCGAAATAAGAAACTGACCAGGGTAATGACCTTCATGCTGGCATTGTATTTTGAGGGATACATGTCCCTAAGTATTTGGATGGTGAATGGTCAGAAGCTAGCTTTTGCTTCTTATAATATTTAGGCTAAAAGACATACAAAGAGGATACAAACCATTCCTTTTCCTATTTCCAGGAAAATATCTGGTTCTGTACAAAAATTCCCAGCAATCCACTCTACCCCACCTCCCCACAAATTTTACCTCTTCTGACAAATGCCTTTTTAGAATTCTGTCTCCAGGTACCCAAGGGAGGCATTGCTTCATTTTCCCTTCTGGGACACCGTTGCCACCAACTCTTGAAATCATCAACATTCTTGCCTCTCTGCGGACACTCAGCTTTCAGTGGTGCACCTCATTGCAGACCAGCAGTGAGAGCAAAATTCATCAAGTGCAGGTCCAGTAAATCGACAAAGATTTATGAATGTTAACACCAGCAGGTACTTAAAATGTGGATCTTCCTGGAGAAGGTGTGCCACTCTGGGCCCCTCATAATCAACGGGAGCCTTTCATGCCCTTCACAAAGTCTGGAATACCATGTACAGAATGTGTTCAAGTTAATTTATGACTGCCTGTCCAAAGGTTCTGTCACTTAGCCCTGTGTTCTGAGGGACATGGTGTCACTTGAAAAGCAGGAACTGTGGGAACAAGCTGTTTTGGACTCACTCTGAATGCTAATTGATAATGCAGTGAAGTTAGCCAAATGCCCAGAATCAGCAAGGGTGCTTGGACAGCTAATATGAGGCTTAGCCACATGCAGGCTTACAGAACCAGGTGGGATCCAATCAAATAAACACATTAGAAGCCTATTTAAAACACTTCATACTATTCAGATTGTCTTTGCACTGACAAAAAGACCTACAGAAAAACAAGAAATGTATCTTTTTTTTTTTTTTAGTGTCTTACCCTTCATATCTGGAGTTGCATTGTCCAGCAAAAAAAGCTACTTGGCACCTGTGACCATTTCTCTGTCAATTTGAATCAATTAAAATGAAATAAAATGAAAAATTCCTTTCTTCATTCAAACAAGCCACCTTTTAAGTGTTCAGTATCTACAAGAGGCTGGTGGCTAATGTATCAGACAGCTTGGGTGTCTAATATGTCTATCATCCAGAAAGTTCTGTTGGGAAGTGCTGACCTGCAGATTTTTGTTGGTCAAATACATCTTTGTGGCTACACTATCAGTCTGCTTGTCTATCAGGCTTTATTACTACCTATGGCAGGATTTCCAAGTATGATATGGGCACCACTCAATTTAATTTTAACATGAATTTTTTTAACTTCTAAAATGTATAATGTTATTTCAGGGTGAATTTTAAAATCTATGACAAGAATTATACTGAGTTTTTTAAAAAGCCAGTCTCTAAAGGTTACATGCTCAAAAGCTTACCCATTCCATTTATGTATTTATTTGAGACAGGATCTCACTTGATCACCCAGGCTGGAAAGCAGTGGCATGATCATGGCTCACTGAAGCCTAGAGCTCCTAGGATCAAGTGATCCTCCCACTTCTGCCTCCCAGATAAGTGGGACTACAGACGTGTGACACAACTTTAGGCTTTTTTTGTGTGTGTGGAGACAGAATCTTGCTATGTTGCCCAGGCTGGTCTCGAACTCCTGAGCTCAAGTGATCCTCCTACCTTGGCCTCCCAAAGTACTGAGATTACAGGCATGAGCTGCTGCGCCTGGCCCCACTCCATTTCTATAAATTCTTGTAATGACCAAATTACGGAGATGGAAAAAGGATTAGGGGTTACCTAGGGGAAAGAAAGGGGGAGGTTGCTGTGGCCATAAAGAGTAGCACAGGCCAGGCACAGTAGGTGGCTCACGCCTATAATCCCAGCACTATAGGAGGCTGAGGCGGGTGGATCACGAGGTCAGGAGATCAAGACCATCCTGGCCAACATGGCGAAACCCTGTTTCTATTAAAATACAAAAATTAGCTGGGTGTGGTGGCGCGTGCCTATAGTCCCAGCTATTTGGGAGGCTGAGGCAGGGGAAACGCTTGAAACTGGGAGGCGGAAGCTGCAGTAAGCTGAGATCATGCCACTGCACTCCAGCCTGGCAACAGAGCGAGACTCCATCTCAGAAGAAAAAAAAAGAGTATCACAAGGAGTCCTTGTATTATAACTCATCTATGACGTGTTGGCTATAGCGGAGATCACACGAATCTACACATGTGA
The DNA here is from genome assembly GCA_963573385.1 of Cacajao melanocephalus. Taxonomy (NCBI): domain Eukaryota; kingdom Metazoa; phylum Chordata; class Mammalia; order Primates; family Pitheciidae; genus Cacajao; species Cacajao melanocephalus. The sequence goes on from CAUYLG010028912.1 coordinate 9,452, forward strand.
AAAAAGTTACAGGACTAAACACACACACACACATACACGTAAGTTTAGGTAAAACTGGTGAAACCTAAATAAGTCAGTGGACAGTATCAACGTCCACTTCTTGAAGTGATATCACAACTCTGATTATGCAAGATGTTATCATTGAGGGAAACCAGGGGAAGGATATGGGGGATTTCTGTGTATTATTTCTTATAGCTGCATATGAATCTACAATGATCTCAGAAGAAGACATTGAAAACTCTCTATGAAAGGTACATCAGACCCACAATGTTTTGAATATAATGTCTAGGACAAAGCTAAAGAAACAAATGCCATTACCATCTGTTACTCAAAGAAAAACATTAGCCAGCAAAGAACAGTAAAGGGGATGTGAATGTGAAAATAACGTACGGAGATGTTTCCTGAGAGACTGTTTAAGCAATAAAGTGTGAAAGGCTCTGACACTGTGATTAGGAAAACAGTTGGAATGAGACAAACCTGGAACCCAATGACACTAACTATCTGGGTGATTTGGGGTAAGTTTCTAAACTGCTCTGATCCTCCATTTTCCCATGTACAAAATGAGAATAAGAACAGGACCATTCTCATGATGTTGTTTTGAAGCTACGATGGGAGAATAACTGCAAAATGTTAGTGTATTCTCAGTTCCTGCTAAGAACTTAATAAATGGGGCTGGGCATGGTGGCTTATGCCTGTAATCCCAACACTTTAGGAGGCCAAGACGGGTGAATCACCTGAGGTCAGAAGTTCGAGACCAACCTGGGCAACATAGAGAAACCCTATCTCCACTAAAAATACAAAAATTAGCTGGGTGCAGTGGCAGACACCTGTAATCCCAGCTGCTCGGGAGGCTGAGGCAGGAGAATCGCTTGAGCCTGGGGGGTGGAGGTTGCAGTGAGTGGAGCTTGGGCCACGGCACTCCAGCCTGAGCGACAGAGCAGGACTCCATCTCAAAAAAAAAAAAAAAATAGAGACAGAGAGAACTTAATAAATGGTTGTTATCATTGGGTTGTGTGTACCCTGTCCCACAAGAACTGGAGATGATTAATTATTCCTGTGATTGCTTAAATCAGAGTCATCAAACTTTGTCTGTAACAGGCCCAAGAGTAAATATTTTAGTCTTTGCAAGCCGTATGGTTTCTGTTGCAACTGGTCCACTCTGACCTTGTATCGCAAAAGCAGCCCTAAGTAAATGAATTGGTATGGCAACGTTCCAATAAGATTTTATTAGTGAAAATAGGCAGTGGGTCAGATTTGGCCTGTGGGCCATAGGTGGCCAATCCCAGGCTTACACCATCTCCTGTTATTGACTTCTTGGGGGAGAGAGACTATTGAAGGCAGACCCACTTTTCTTTATCTTCCCACTCACCTCTTCCCATACTTACAGACCATTCCATTAGGAAGCCAAACAGAGGTTAAGTCAAAATATGCCTGCTAATTGTGTACTTCTATTGATGAGAGCCCATCATGGGTCCCCTAGGTCTTGTACATAGTAGGATCTCAATAACTATTGAGTGATTGATTGATTGACCCATTAACGGAGAAAGCTGGATTCTGACAAAAGTTAACAGAGATTGGAAGGCCAGTGCTTCCCAGGTGACTTCGCCCCCAGTGCTGAAGAAGGGAATGTTCCTGTTGATGCAGGCTTCGCATTGATTTAACACTGCAAGGTCTGCAAAGCATTTTATTAAGTACTATGTCATTTAATCATTCAAATCTTCACAACACCGCTCTGGCAACTATTGGTAGTTTTGTTTTATAGCCGAAGAAACTGGTACTCAGAGAAACCAAGCAATTTTTCTAAAATTGCACAGCTTGTTCTTTGGCGGAACTGAGACTTCAACCCAGTTGTCCCAATTCCAAATGCAGGTCTCTTTCCATGATGTCAGAAGCTCTGCTAATGAAATTTCTAACAAGCGAAAAGTGGCCTGGTTATGCTTCCAATAATATTACAACTCTAAACTGTAACAGAGAAAGAGGAAATAGGTTTAAATATACTCCACTTTATATTATTTGGAAAATAAGTGAAAAATTCTATTATGGCCATATTGATAATTCCATGTATATCAAAGTATATGTAATGCTATAAAGTTATATAGTAAAGAATATTTGTGACATGAAGAATATATATACATGTATATGATAAAGTACATACACATAGACGTTATCATGAAAAGGATGAAAACCAGAAGTTTAAAGAAGATGGCTCACAGGCTAAATTTAACACACACACACACACACATAGACACACACACAAACACACTACTAACTCAGCTACTAATAAGCCCAGTGACCATCGGTGCTTTGGGGACAGGCATAGGATTTGGGTCTCAGCCTTGCCGTATCCTGTCAGTAACTTTGGACAATGTCCCAAAAAAGACACAACAAAAATATTTTCCCTGCACAGTTGTTGTAGAGGTAAAATGAAATATTGTATGCAAAGCACCTCTTACCTGCTATGTGCTCAGTAAATAGCAGCTGTTATTGTCATGAAGTGTATCAGTTGGGGTGTGTGTGTGTGTGTGTGTGTGTGTATGTGTGTGTGTGAATCTCTCCCCTTAATTAGAATAGTCTGTGGCCAGTAACCATGTCAAATCCTTATTCTCCAAAGGACTTAGCATTGTGAGTTTCACCTAGAAGCTCTTTAATAGATGTGTGTGAAACCAGGGAATAGTTTGGCAGTTAGGATACCATATTAACAAGGGTATTGTCATTATCCTAATAAAGCTCAGGTGTTCAAATGGTGTATTTAGAACAGAATTCCTAAGGCTCAGCAATATTACCATTTGGAGCCAGACAATTATTTGCTGGGTATCGTCCTATGTGTTATAGGTGTTTACTGGCCTCCTCAGCCTCTACCAGCTAGACGCCAGTAGCACCCCCATTCCTACCTCATCTGCGGTTGGCGACAAAAATGACTCCAGATATTGTCCCCTGGGAGGCAAAACCCCCCTGTTGAGATCTAGATCCAGCAGTGTCTGAAAAGTCCTTATGTGAAATTTCAATAACTAGTGGGGTCATTGTTTAGGGAACTGAAACTCCAAGGGTTAGAAAAGTCAGGTGAGTTTTTGTGGTCACGGAAGTCTCAGTTTAGAAAATGCAATTTGCTTTCATATGCAGCATTTTTTACTTCAACAAAGGACTTCAGGGAAGAAAATGCTGATCTCACACTGGCTTATTGAATAGCATTTTGCAAGCTCCAGGCCTATTTCTGTAAACCTTCCAAAAGAGAAAGCCAGCCTCTCGGTGTCCCGGGCCTCACCAGATTATAATATATGTATGAGATCCGGAGAAACTCGCGCATTCCTAGGAAATACTTCAAAGTTATTTTTTAACATCAAAACATACAAGGGTCAGTGGGTCTCCCTTGCAGCCTCTGTCTATTTATAATTATATTTTGTATAAACATATTTGGTGACTGTGAGAAAGACTTCACGGGCACACAATGGCAAGCGTTCTTCAAAACTGTCTTTAATTATTCATTTGGCTGTGCTATATTTTATGTTTCTTTTCATAAATGTTAATCTTTATCATTGCCTTAGTAAGGGGGGGAGAAAAATACACACACACACACACACACACACACACACACAGTAATACCTGTTATTAAATGACCTATCAGAGTGACATGGATAAATGTTGGGAGTGATTTAATTGTTTCTTATCTGCAGTTTTATACAGTTTCTATCAAACTGAAGGGTAATTTTTTTTAGTAGCTGCTTATTTTAAATGTACAAAACCCTTGTGTGTAATTCCATTAGCTGCCCTACAGCATTGCAATCTACAGTTTCCCTGAGGCTGTTGTGAAATATTGATGAAATCCTTGCTTTTGTGGCTTCCTCTGATATACTAAACATTTGTCTGATGTTAGTTGAACTTGAATGGATCTGTTCAGAGCTATATCAGTACTGACTTCAAAGGGAGTAAGGCTGTTACAGTATTTTTTCCTCATTTTTTTTTCTTTCGTTCTTCCTTTTTTTTTCCTTTTTCTTATTTTTAACAAACTGAAGTTTCAAAGCTTTACCACAGTATACTTTATAAAAACAAAGTTCCTATCAAATAGGTCCAAGTACCTAGCAAACTGCTGATCTTTATAATTTTAAATGGTGCTTTTTTTCTCTTTTGATTCTGGTTTGTTGTTTATATCATGTAAGATATTTTTATACAGAGGTGGATGCTGGCCCCCAAAACACACATACACACGTGCATGCACCCACACACACAGACATACACACACTCACAGAGAGAGAATGGGAGACAGATGTGAAAGAGAAACCCTGGCTTTGTGAAGTTAGCCTCAGGATTTTGTGCCTCTGGAAGTCCACCACATAGGACACCCCCTTTCAACATCTATGAAAAAAGGCACCATGAATGAGAAAACTCATCTCCAATGGACTTTTTCCAGCCAAAGTTGTTTGAATAGAACTTCACAACTTTCAGGACTAGAGCTCACAGTTACTCCTGTGTTTTCTGCTCAGGTTGTGAGTCGGAAGGGTTGAGAGTTAGCAATTTATAAAAAATGATGTAATAGTCTTTCAGGACCTTGTAAGCAGTAAAATCGCTTCCAAAGCAGGGTTTCTCAACCTTGGTGCTTTGAGATTTGGGGTCCAGTAATTCTCTGTTTCAGGGCTGTGCTGGGCACTGTGGGAGGTTTAGCAGCATCACTGGCCTCTGCCCATTAGATGCTAGTAGCACCCCCTCCTGAGTTGAGACAATTGAAATTGTCTCCAGACTTTGTCACCTGTCTAGTTGGGGGGAAAATGCCCCCCAATTCATCCTGGTTGAGATTCCATGCTCTAAAGCCACAGTTGGCCTCCACTGTAACAGAAGGGTTCCTTTATGTCTCAACAGGCCAGATGACCATGCGAAATTCTCCAGATGAGTGTCTTACACCATCATTCAGATCAATTTTCTAGAACAATTTTGACCCATACTCAGGAGTCCACACATTCTTTGCACCTTTAGAGTTCTCTGGAAATAGGAAGCAAACAGCTTTTTGTCTGTACTGAAACCTCTAGAAACTGGCTGAAGGGGCTCGACCCTGGACTGGGTGGCATTAGTTTGGGAAGCATCAATTGGCTATGAAATCTCAGTAAATTGTAATGAATAAGCCCCAAACTGACTTCAGTCAATTTTTTCTTCCAACAGCCCCACCCCACAGAGGCGCAGCTAACCCGCTAAGTCACCGTTGCCCTGGACCACTTAGCACAACTTTTCCGACAGATGCTCCAGCAACGCCACCTTGCCATTGGCTTCATGCTCACAGAAATGGCAAAAGCAGCCATGTTTTATATCCACAGTTGGCCCTCTGTCATAACTGTTTCAAAGACAGGTGATTTATTGTACACCTGTTAAATTGTGTGATTATATTTAATTAATGTCAGTCTTGCCTGCAAAGTTTTAATCACCATGAGGCTAGAACACCTATGTCTCCTTGCAGTGATATCTCTGTTGCCTGTCTCAGTACACACAGTAGGGGCTCAGCTTTTCAAACTAAATAGTTCATTAATTAAGGGTTTAGAAGCCTCTTCACCCTCATCCCCCTCATCTCCCTTCCTCTTTGGGAGCAGCACTCTCTTCTCTGCCTTTCAACCCAGCAATTGAGAGAGAAAAGAAAGAAGTGTGGCTGACAGAATAGAAAGAAAGGAGAGAAAAGGGGAGGGAGAGAGGAAAGAAGGAAGAAGGAGGGAAGGAAGGAAGAAGGAAGGAAGGAAGGAAAAAGGGAAGAAAAAAGAGGAAGGAAGAAAAATATAAAGGAAGAGAAAGGAAGAAAGAAAAGAGAACAAAGGAAAGAAAGAAAAAAAGAGAGAGAGGGAGAGAGGGAGAGAGGGAGGGAGAGAGGAGGAGAGGAGGTAAGGTAGGGGAGACAAGGAAAGGGGAAGGGAAGGGAGGAGAGGAGGAGGAGATATCGATTTTAATCTCTCCTGTTCTGTCCTCCCACCTGTTCTAGTATCAACCTTCAAAGAATTAACATTGTTCATTCATTTGCTTTCTTCATATATTTATTTATTGATGATCTCTCTCTATACTGTGCTAAAAGTAGACACAAGGAAATACACATTCAAAACAACCATAATAGAAATAAATGAACAGAAGAGAAAGGATCAATGCAACGAGAAGAGCTAACGATCCTAAATATATACGCACCCAACACAGGAACACCCAGATACATAAGGCAGGTTCTTAATGACTTAAAAAGAGACTTAGATTGCCACACAATAATAGTGGGAGACCTTAACATTATACTGTCAATATTAGACAGATCAACCAGATAGAAAATTAACAAGGATATCCAGGACTTGAACTCAGACCTGGAACAAGTAAACTTAACAGATATTTACAGAACTCTCCACCCCAAATCCACAAAACATACATTCTTCTCAGTATCACATTACACCTATTTTAAAAGTGACCACATAATTGGAAGTAAATCACTCCTTAGCAATTGCATAGCATTTCACAGGTTTAAGTAAAACACTGGTTGGCTGCTTCTTTGTTATTTTCATCCCTTATTCCTTCCTGTCTCCATTGTTAAGCACAGTTATTGGCATAAAAGAGGTTTTTAATACCCATTTTTAGACTGCATTCTAGCCTGGGCAATAGAACAAGAATCCCATTCTCTCTCCCTCTTTATCTTCCTCTTTCTTTCTCTCTTACATTCTTTTATTCTTTCTTTCTTGCACTCTTTCTTCTTTTCTTTTTCTTTCAAAAAAAAAATCCTACAATCTAATCTTTTCCTAGAATACAGTCCCCACTTTCTCACCTGAACCAAAACCTGACCTTACTCTGGTGGTGCTGCTGACCCTAAAACCCTCCCACACTCATGCTCATGAAGAGGGTAGTGCTCTCCTAATCTTCACTGCCACTTTGAGACCCTTGCCCTGGTATCATTTATCAGTAACTTTTCTGCTTTTGACCCATGTGCTTTTCAGTTATGCTGCTTTCTCCCCATTGATTTGTCTTTAACTCTCTACTACATGAGGCTCTTCTCTTTTCCTCATTGATATAAGTCTCCTGTGATCATATTATTCTTTGATTCCCCTTTTTGCTCTGGTTCTTAACATTCAAGGTGAGGAGACTTTGAATCATACCCTCATGGTGTCTGGGCATCTTCAACTCCAAAGAGCTTGATTTTTATTTTACCCATATGTTTCTTTCTTTTGACTTTTTCTATTAAGTTTTATCCCCTCCATTCCAGCCCCAAAACTCACTGCACACTTATTCCTTTTAGATTTAATAGCAGGCAGTTTCATTATTTATTTTACATATCTGTAGATTTACTAATTACTCAGTTTGACCTTCTGCCTGCCATGTGTGTGCCATTTCAATTTTCAAATCTAGGATAATCTTTTGTAATTTCATTACTGAGTACTGAGCATTGTTGGAGAAGGTCAAATAACAAAGGTAATTTTATCTATTAGAATGGATTCTAACTAATATCAGTCAATACTCCAGTGCTTTTTGGCTGAGTTTTTACTTTGCATGTAGCATAAGGGGAAGCTTTTACCTCAACCTGCCTAGAGTGCAACTTCACGGAAACATTCTGAAGGGGCATTTGATAATATATATGAAAAACGACTTAAAAATAAATTCCTTAAAACAGGAATGCCATTATTAGCAAATTATCCAAAGACAAATATCAGGTATGTGTACAGATACGTATTTTTTCAGTTGTTCATAATGAATTGGTAAAATAAATTATGTAACTATAGGAGACTAGTATGCACTCATTAATTGCATATTATATTCATAACAAAACATTTTTCGGTATTAGTGAAGTGAAAGATAAACTGGTATAATACATATGATTATATATATGACTGTATATTTAATATATGCAATCATTTATAAGTGTCTTTTATGTGAATACTATGTATTTTGTAGTTTGGAAAAATGTTAGCTGAATTATCAATAATTATTGATTTCTGATATTAAAATTTTGATTACTTTTGATATTATTTTTTCTTCTTTATTTTCTTCTCCAAATTTTCAATATTATTTTAAATACCTGCATGAATTCATATTATTGGGATAAGAAAAATGATACAGTAAACTATATTAATTTTTAAAAAGCAATTTGCATATAATTTCTGTATATATATTTTTTCTTTTTTTCAGATGGTGTCTCGCTCTGTTGCCAGGCTGGAGTGCAGTGGCGTGATCTCTGTTCACTGCAACATCTACTTGCCGGATTCAAGCGATTCTCCTGCCTCAGCCTCCCAAGTAGCTGAGATTACAGGTGGGTGCCACCATGCCCTGCTAATATTTGTATTTTTAGTAGAGACTGGGTTTCACTATGTTGGCCAGGATGGTCTCAATCTCTTGACCTCGTGATCCAATTCCTCTTCTCCATTTTGTATCCAAACAAGCTGGAAGCTACTTTTCTAACTCCAACTATTTTATTAAAACATTTATCATAAAGATCAATTATCAGTGAGCTTATTATCCAACTCAAGTACCCTTTACTCTCGGGCAACATCGAAAATTCTACCATGGTCGAATATACTGTCTTCATGAAAACACAGCTATTTCAGATCATATTTTATGCCATTGCAAATTAAGCTCTTTGACCAGTTTATTTTCCTTCACTTGCCCCTAAGAACAGATGTTTCTTAAGGGCCCACGTTTAGAGTGCTTTCCTTTTCACGTTACACACTCTTAACTCATCTACTTCCCTCTCACAACTTCAAATACTGGATGACTCTCAAATCATTGTCAAAACATCAAAGGCACATGCTTAGTTGCCTACTGTTTACTGCACCAAACAAGCCTGATGTCACCTCAAGTCGCATAGGAGCAAATTAGAATTCATTTGTTTCTCTTCCAAGCTTTCTCCTATGCCTTCAATTTTAAGTGTACCACTGGCCACTCTCCTTTACTAGAGTTTAAAACTTCAGTTTTCTTGAACTTCCTCTTCCTCCTGTCTTGCAGCTAGCCACCACATCTGTATTGATTATGTGCCTATCACATATTTGTCAGTGGGAAAATGAAGTAAAGTTTCAGATGAGGTGCTATTTCCTTTACGCTCCCAGTTATACTAGCCTAATTTGGACATTAATCACTTCTATACTAGATATCCAATATAACCTCCTAACGGAGGTTTCTAATCCTCCTTTCAGTTACACAGTCATCAGCATTAGTTCACTAAAATTCTGAATATAATTGCTTTTCTTTGTAAGAGAATATGAACATTACTAAAACATTAGTTTGACATTTCAGGCCCTTTTCTCCAAGATGTTATTCCAATCTTTCCATTTAACTTCCTTTTCCACGCACAGTTTATCTTTATCTTGCAAATACTCTATTAGTCACTAATGACTAATCCCATTCTCCTAAGGGCAAGACTTCCATCTATGATATTAATTTGATGTAGAAAAAGAGTTTGAAATTCACTTGGAATAGAGGTCATTACAGATTTTGTTCTATCCCCTTGGTCATTTTGCCTTAACCTATCAAAACGAATTCAAGTGTGTTATCTTCCATTACCTTGAACAAATCTCTCTTCCCCCGTTGTTTATGAAGCACACATCTGAGGCGTCAAGTGTTTCAGTTAATTCTATATGTGAGTCACCTTCATGATTGTGAATACCCTCAAAGCAGAGGCCTTAAAAAGGATAGACTGTATTAATTACCTCAAAGAAATGGCAGTAACTGATATACTTAAAGCAATATCATGTATGTTCCATTTAAAATACATTTAACAGTGTTAGAAAGGAAGGCGAGGAAGATAAATTTAGGTTTTAAGATTTAAAATGGCAAAATAAATAAATCAGGAAAAGCAATGCCCAACATTAATGGTGAAAACATATTTTTAAAATAACACCTGAATCATAATTAGCAAGTAAGTGAAGGAAGAAACTGATGATGCTGAAAACAAAAGTGTTTACTTTATCCCAGAGTTAAGGAAAAGACAGATATATGTAGGTAAGTGAATTTCTGAGCACCAACTTCTTAGCAACTGAAGTCTAACTTACCAAATTTAAGATTAAGATTTGAGATAGTTTATACCAACAGGTAAATTTTATTATTAAGCAATTAGCCACTCATTCTCTTACTCAAACTTACTACTCATTGAGTTGATACAACATTCAAAACATAGCATTAGGGAAATGTCTTTAAGAAGTTCATAATCAAGCAGAGAAGAAAGAGGAAGAAGAGAAGAAGGGGGAGGGGGAAGGAGATGAGAGGTATGGGGAGGGAGGGACAAAACTAATATTGAATGCTTACAACACACCACCCATTTTTCTATGTGGTTTATGATCATCTCTTATACTGTGGCAAGATAGCTACTATTATTGTCTCCGTTATATAGATAAGGGAACTGGGGCATGATGTGACCAAAACACTTCTTACCACGAATCACCCAACAAAAAAAAAAATCTGAGCTGAGTTTCAGATCCTGCTCAGTAGTTTATGCCTTTAGTCACAATGGTTTACTATAGTTAACATGCTATGCTGAGACCCAGATACAACAACCAATTAATAGAAACATACTTCAGGAATGCCTTTAAAAAATTCTGTGAGAATGCAGATTAGTGTGGAAATCCTTGTTGACTAAAGTGCTAACAGAAAACTTAACCATAATAAGAAGACAGTACTATCATAGGACACCATCTCCATGAGAATAGCAAGGCTGTTTTGGAAGTACTAAGGAATCCAGATTTGGTGGAGCATGGGTGTTTTAGGGAACAGCAGATGAGAGAGACCCAGAGGGATATTAATTTTTATTTTATTTTTTTTAGACAGAGTCTTATTCTGTTACCCAGTCTGGAGTGCAGTGTGATCTTGGCTCACAGTAACCTCTGCCTCCCAATTCAGGTGATCCTCTTGTCTCAGCCTCTGGAGTATCTGGGATTACAGGATTAAACCACCATGCCAGGCTAATTGCTGTATTTTTAGTAGAGAAGGGGTTTCACCATGTTTGCCAGGCTGGCGTTGAACTCCTAATCTCAGGTGGTCTGATTGCCTCAGCCTCCCAAAGTGCTAGGATTATAGGCATAAACCACCTCACCCGGTGGGATATTCAATGTTCAACTGAACTTGTGTACAGGACAGTGGATAAGCTATAGTAGGCAGAGTGAAAGTCTACACTACTTAATTTTTATTCATGTATTTAAATCAGCTTCCTCAAAACCCATGGTTTAAAGAATTGAGTGGGGAAAAAGAATAGCTTATGAATAAATTACTGATAATCACTCACACATAACATTAACTTTTTACCAGTAAATATAGATATGCAAAGCCTTTCTGTAATAGTTCTGTTTTCTAAGATAATTTTAACTATTTCAGTTCATATACGAAACTGTTTGCAAAAGTGGACATGTAGGCATCTCTCTCTTTTAACTGTATCTACAAAAACTACAATGATTTAAAGCCATGTGGCAAACCCAAAATCTTGAAGAATGTAGACCAAAAATAATTACATCATAATGCTAATATTAAAATGAGTTTTTAAAAATAAAAATAATACATTAACATATTTCAGAATAGTCTGCAAGATTTCATGATTGTGCAACTGTAAATATTTGCTTTAGGTAAAACAAAGCATGTAAAACATTAATTGTTTTTAAGTTATCTACTTACTCCAAAGTTTAATTTTCATGAGGAAATTATTTTTGATTTCTAAAACATTAGGCATTTTATCTAAAAAAATCAAGAAAAGGCTTTTGTTGCAAATAAATTTAATATTTTGTCCATGGGTAATTGTACCCACTAAATACTCTGTAAGTAATCCATTTTTTGCAGCCAAGTGGCATAATCATTTTACACCCAAATATCAAAGAAAAATGGAAGACATGGGTAATAAATAATATTTTAGAAATATTGGAACTGCTACTTGAAGAAATAATTACAGAACAATTTTTGAGAATCTTGTATAATGAATTCATTTTTAAAGCATCTGGTTATCTTTCTGACTAAAAATGCAGTGCCAATTATATTTTATAGGTGGTAATTTCTTTTTATAGTTTAGAAATTGGATCATAAAAAAAACAACTGTAATTTTTCTAACGTATCTTTAAGAATAAAATGATCTGCTGCACTAAATTAGAGGACTTAAGACTTGAAGCAAAGCACATACTGATTTTTACTATCTTTGGAGGCCATCTTTGGATAAAACTGATTTTGTGAATGTTATAGATGCATACACATTTATTATTTTCACTGTGAATCTAGTCAAAGAATATTCTGATTTGAAATAAAGAGGTCATAAAAAATTTACCTGTTCCAAATATTAAGGTATGATGCAGTATTAATATTTTCTATTATTTCATAGAAAGAGAAACTCCCATTTTCTTCCATTGTTATTGGTCTGAGTAGTGTTAGATGAATGTTTTAAAAAAAGAAATTTATATAACTATAATACAACATTATCCTATAGATTTTTAAGTGTTTCAAATTACTAATTTACACCCAAGTGGTACGTTGGTCTTCAGGATCCCAAAAGAAAAAATACTACTTGTAAATACTATAAAACAAACACCAAAACTAGATATAGCATATTCAAATGGAGAGTAAAGATGGGAGAGAGATTTATAAGAAGTCTTAAAAATGCACAAGTAAATGCTTAACTCATTGTAAATAATTTTTAAAAGAAGATTTTGGTAGGTTGAATAATGGCCACCCAAAGGTCTTTAATGCCTGGAACCTGTGAATGTTACTTTGAGTGGTGAAGTTTTGCAGACATGATTGAGTTGAGGATCTTGAGATAAGGAGATTTCTTGTTATCCCTGTTTGGGTCTTAAATGTCTACAAGTGTCCTTATAAGAGAGGGAAAAGGGGGATGGCGCATATACCCAGAAGCCATGGAAGATGGAAATAGAAAGAAAGATTTGAAGATGTTACATTGCTGACTTGAAGTATAGGCCATGAGCAAGGGAAGATAGTTTCAGAAACTGGAAGAGGCAAGGAAGGGATTCTCCCTTAGAGCCTTGCAAAGAAGCATGGGACTGCTAACACATTGATTTGACCCAGTGATACTAATGCTGAATTTCTGGCCTCCAGAATTGTAACAAATTTAATTTTATAGGTTTTTAATTTTTAAGAGTCACAATTCATATAAAAAATTACATTAAAGTTACATTTAGATGTACAAATAGTTTTGAAATAAATCAAAGTAGTAGGAATAGAGCACTTAACTATTTTGTTGATTGAAAGTAAATAGAAAAAAGAAATTATATTACTTAGGATACAAAATGATAAATTTATTCTACTTTGGATATTTACCTTTCAAATATATATTTAATACAATTTCATTTGCTGTAAGTATTCTGTAATCACTGAGAAGAAATGTCTTACATATTAACTCAATATTTAGCAACTACTAATTTCCTTGATATGTTTCATAATTTTCCTTGACTCTACATATAATTTTTTTAAAGATATAATCCTATTTCCAGGTCTTGTATTTTCTCAGCAATAGGTCTAACGTTTTGTTGCTATAAGTTTACTAATATGTTTTGTTGACATACCTCAGCAATAAAGTGAGTATTTTCATAAATAAAGCTTAGATTTTAGACTTTAAAATTTAACCAATATTACATAGCAGAATTTGACACAAACTTTGGTTTTGTCTTAAGTTACAGCAGTGTTGTTTTGTTTAAAAAGCCTTCATGAGATACAATTCTTATGCCATAAAAATCACATATTTAAAATATACAATTCCGTGATTTTAACATATTTAAATATACATGCAACCATCCACCCCTATAATTATTTTTAAAACATTTCATTACTTCACAAAGAAACTCCATATCCCTTAGATATCAATCTGCTGTTCCACAACTTCCAACCATCCCTAAGGAACCACTAATCTACCTTCAACCTCTATAGAGTTGCCTATACTGCAAATTTGTTTCTTCTTCTTTTTTTTAAATACTTTAAGTTCTGGAATACATGTGCAGAACGTGCAGGTTTGTTACATAAGTATACACGTGCCATGGTGGTTTGCTGTACCCATCAACCCATCATCTACATTAGGTATTTCTCCTAATGCTATTCCTCCCCTAGCCCCCCAACCGCCAACAGGCCCCACTGTGTGATGTTCCCGTCCCTGTGTTCATGTGTTCTCATTGTTCAACTCCCACTTATGAATGAGAATATGTGGCGTTTGGTTTTCTGTTCTTGTGCTAGTTTGCTGAGAATGATGGTTTCCAGCTTCACCCATATCCCTGCAAAGGACAGGAACTCATCCCTTTTTATGGCTGAATAGTATTCCATGGTATAGATATGCCACATTTTCTTTATCCATTCTATAATTGATGGATGTTTGGGTGGGTTCCAAGTCTTTGGTATTGTGAACAGTGCTGTAATAAACATACGTGTGCATGTGTCTTTATAGTAGAATGATTTATAATCCTTTGGATATATACCCAGTAATGGGATTGCTGGGTCAAATGGCATTTCTGGTTCTAAATCCTTGAGGAATCGCCACACTGTCTTCCACAGTGGTTGAAGTAATTTATACTCCCAACAACAGTGTAAATGCGTTCCTATTTCTCCACATCCTCTACAGCATCTGTTGTTTCCTGACTTTTTAATGATCGCCACTTTAATTGGCATGAGATGTTATCTCATTATGGTTTTGAATTGCATTTCTCTAATGATCAGTGATGATGAGCTTGTTTTCATATGTTTCTTGGCCACATAAATGTCTTCTTTTGAGAGGTGTCTGTTCATATCGTTTGCCCACTTTGTGATGGGGTTGTTTTATTCTTTAAAATTTGTTTACATTCCTTGTAGATCCTGGATATCAGCCTTTGTCAGATGGATAGATTGCAAAAATTTCCTTCCATTCTGTAGATTGCCTGTTCATTCTGATGACAGTTTGTTTTGCTATGTAGAAGCTCTTTAGTTTAATTAGATCCCATTTGCCAATTTTGGGTTTTGTTGCCATTGCTTTTGGTGTTTAGTCATGAAGTCTTTGCCCATGCCTATATACTGAATGGTATTGCTTAAATTGTCTTCTAGGGTTTTTATGGTTTTAGGTCTTATGTTTAAATTTTTAATCCATCTTGTGTTAATTTTTGTATAATGTGTAAGGAAGCGGTCCAGTTTCTGTTTTCCACATATGGCTAGCCAGTTTTCCCAACACCATTTATCAAATAGGGAATCCTTTCCCTATTGTTTTTGTCACATTGTCAAAGATCAGATGGTTGTAGATGCCTGGTGTTATTTCTGAGTCCCGTGTTCTGTTCCATTGGTCTATATCTCTGTTTTGTTACCAGAACCATGTTGTTTTGGTTACTGCAGCCTTGTTAGTTTGAAGTCAGGTAGCATGATGCCTCAAGCTTTGTTCTTTTACTTAGGATTGTCTTGGATATATGAGCTTTTTTTGGTTTCATATGAAATGTAAAGTAGCTTTTCTAATTCTGTGAAGAAAGTAAATGGTAGCTTGATGGGGATAGCATTGAATCTATAAATTGCTTTGGGCAATATGCCATTTTCACAAAATTGATTCTTCCTATCCATGAGCATGGAATGTCTTTTCATTTCTTTGTGTCCTCTCTTATTTCCTTGAGCAGTGGTTTTTAGTTCTCCTTGAAGTGTTCTTTCACATCTCTTGTGAATTGTATTCCTAGGTATTTTATTCTCTTTGTAGCAACTGCGAATGGGAGTTCATTCATGATTTGGCTCTCTGTCTATTCTCGGTGTATAGGAATGCTTATGATTTTTACACATTAATTTTGTACCCTGAGACTTTGCTGAAGTTGCTTATCAGGTTAAGAAGATTTTGGGCTGAGGTGATGGAGTTTTCTAAATATACAATCATGTCATCTGCAGAGACAATTTGACTTCCACTCTTCCTATCTGAATACATTTTAT
>CAUYLG010028913.1:0-30692 GCA_963573385.1 Cacajao melanocephalus
AGCCTGGGCAATAGAACAAGAATCCCGTTCTCTCTCCCTCTTTCTCTTCCTCTTTCTTTCTCTCTTACATTCTTTTTTTTTTCTTTCTTTCACTCTCACTTTCTTTCCTCTCTTTTTCTTTCTTTCAAAAAAAAAAAAAAAGAGACTTACAAAGAGACTTATATTCCCAAAAAATAATAGGGGGAGACTTTAACACCCCACTGTCAATATTAGACAGATCAACAAGACAGAAAATTAACAAAGATATTCAGGACATGACCTCAGTTCCGGATCAAGTGGACCTAATAGACATGTACAGAACTCTCCACCCCAAATCCACAGAATATACATTCTTCTCAGTGCCACATGACACTTCTTATAAAATTGACCACATAATTGGAAGTAAAACACTCAGCAAATGCAAAACAACTGAAGTCTCTCAGACAACAGTGCAATCAAATTAGAACTCAAAATTAAGAAACTCAGTCACAACCATACTGTTACATGAAAATTGAACAACCTATTCTTGAATGACTCCTGGGTAAATAATGAAATTAAGGCAGAAATCAAGAAGTTCTTTGAAACCAATGAGAACAAAGAGGCAATATACCAGAATCTCTGAGACACAACTAAAGCAGTGTTAAGAGGAAAATTTATAGCACTGAATGCCCATATCAGAAAGCTAGAAAGATCTCAAATCGACACCATAACATCACAATTAAAAAAGCTAAGAGGCAAGAGCAAATTAATCCAATAGCTAGCAGAAGACAAGAAAGAACTAAGATCAGAGCAGAATTGAAGGGGCTAGAGACATGAAAAATTCTTCAAAAAAACCAGTGAACCCAGGAGCTGATTTTCTGAAAAAATTAACAAAATAGATATACCACTAGTCAGACTAATAAAGAAGAAAGGAGAGAAGAATCAAATAGATACAATAAAAAAACGATAAAGAGAATATCACCACTGATACCACAGAAATACAAATTAATATCAGAGAATACTAGAAACACTTCTATGCAAATAAACTAAAAAATCTATAAGAAATGGATAAATTCCGGGACACATACACTCTCCCAAGACAAAATAAGGAAGAAGGTGAATCTCTGAATAGACCAACAACAAGTTCTAAAATTGAGATAATAATTAATTGCCTACCAACCAAACAACCCATGACCAGATGGATTCACTGCCAAATTCTATCAGAGGTGCAAAGAGGAGCTGATACCATTCCTTCTGAAACTCTTCCAAACAATTGAAAAGGAGGGACTCCTTCCTAACTCATTTTATGAGGCCAGCATCATCCTGATACCAAAACCAGGAAGAGTTGCAAAAACAACAAAAAAGAAAACTTCAGGCCAATATCCCTGAGGAACATCAATGTGAAAATCCTCAATAAAATACTGGCAACCTGAATCCAGCAGCACATCAAAAAACTTATCCAGCATGATCAAGTTGGCTTCATCCCTGGGATGCCAGGCTGGTTCAACATACACAAATCAATAAACATAACCCATCACATAAACAGAATCGAAGACTGTGGGTCAAGATGGCCAGGGGGAAACCTATGTTAATTCTAGCTAAATAATTAAAAACTTGCTTGGCTCAGATACACTGAAGTTTATACACTGAACTAAACTATATTATTGGTGCAGTTAATTAAAAATCAAGCGGCAACAGGAGGCTTAAGGTAAATGTTTGGTAGAAAAACCCCTACCTCTCCCCTCCCCTTTGATCTCCACATCTGGGAGACCGCCTACAGACCTCAGTCTGCCTGGTAACACCGAGCAACCAATCATGGCCCAGCCTTAGCCCGCCAAAGCTGGGCCAATCCCCATGCAACACAGCTCCAGCCCGCCAAAGCTGAACCAGTCCCCATGCGACACAGCTCCCCTCTCCACCCATCCTGATCATTCACCAACCACTCACCGCCACCTCAGCTGCAGGTCTCCCCATCCCTATAAAATCGCCCAGCCCCAGCCGCTGGGTGCAGCTCTCCCTTTCTCCCTCTCTCCGTCTGCTTGAGTTGCCCATAGATCCCAATAAACCTGGACTCGGCCTTCGGCTCTCAGAGTGTTACTTGGGACTAGACAACTGGGAAAGGGCGACAGAAGGGGTCGTACATTTGGGGGGTCGCACAGTAAAGACCATCCAAGAGTGCAGTAAGACCAGGGAGCACCAGAGGGTGGTTGCAGAGCAGGCAATAATGTTCTGGTCCAACAAATGCCTTCTCAACGTGGAGACTGCATGAGGGTCTCGTAAAGAGGGCTTGTGCGAAGATCTCTGAGAAGGGAAGTGACCTCTACTCACAAGATGTGGGAGGGTCTTTGCAGATGGGAGTGAGCAAGGAGGAGAAAAGCCTTCCAGGGCAGAGATCACAGAATGCCTCAGGCTCTGCCTAGGTTCCAGGAATATGCTCAGTAGATAAAAGCCCCTTGATGCACTGGGTGTGGTCAGACCAGGTGGCTCCTCAATCCACTATACTTCTGATGCAGCCGCACCCCGATAACAATGGGTAATAAACTCAGAGTGCTAGTTTAGCGTGTCTTGAAAGGATCTCAAGTGCTGTTAAATGCTCAGAGCACTAGTTTAGCATGTCTTAGAAGGATCTCAAGTGCTCCCCCTCCCCCCACCTACCTTTTCACACTCCCCTTCCACGCCCATAAGATCAATGACATTATGCACATAATAAAAGTGTTTGGAGCCCAGAGGTCGAGGCCAACACGGTTCCCATGCTTGCGTTGGTCCCCTGGACCCATGCTGTAAATTCTACTCTTGTGTCTCTGTCTTTATTTCCTTTTCTCAATCCCTCGTCACCACTGGGACTAAGGACACCCATGTGCAGGGTTGGGGCTGGTACCCAACAAAAGACAAAAACCACATGATTATCTCAATAAATGCACAAAAGGCCTTTGATAAAATTCAATATCCTTTCATGTTAAAAAAAACTCTCAATAAACTAGGTATTGAAACATATCTCAAAATAGTAAGAGCTATTTATTGTAAGGCCGGTTGCCTCACCAGGGAGCCAGGCATGCCCACTCCTCCCCGTCTTGCCCCCAAGTACATGTTTCCCTGGAGGAATCTGGCAGATGTGACCTCAGCCTGCACTGAAAAGCCCGCCTGACCACCTGCCTGCCAATTACAGCCCACCCCGTCTCCATCCTTTGTCCCTGCAAACCCACTCAACCGCCTGCCCACTGACTATGAACTGCCCCGTCCTCATTCCTTGCTCTCCCAACCTATACAAACCTGCACCTCAGGAAGTCAGGTGCGACTTCTCTGGCCCCTCTCCCCCAGGACCACAGAACCTTGCCCGGGAACTGAATAAACTGGAATTTAATTTTTCTCATGCTGGCCTCAGTTTCCTCATTTTAAACTCGGCAATAACCTTACATTTATGACAAAACCAGAGCCAATATCATACTGAATGGGCAAAAGCTGGAAGCATTCTCTTTGAAAACTGGTACAAGACAAGGATGTCCTTTCTCACCACTCCTATTCAACATTGTATTGGAAGTTCTGTCCAGGGCAATCAGGCAAGAGAAAGAAGCAAAGGGTATTCAAATAGGAACAAAGGAAGTCAAATTGTCTCTGTTTGCAGACAATATGATTGTATATTTAGAAAACCCCATTGTCTCAGCACCAAAACTCCTTAAACTGATAAGCAACTTTAGCAAAGTCTCAGGATAAAAAATCAACGTGCAAAAATAACAAGCATTCCTTTACATCAACAATAGACAAGCAGAGACCCAAATCATAAATGAACTCCCATTCACAATCGCTACAAAGAGAATAAAATACCAAGGAATGCAGCTAACAAGGGATATGAAGGACCTCTTCAAAAAGAACTAAACCACTGCTCAAGAAGATAAGAGAGGACACAAACAAATGGAAAAACATTTCATTCTCATGGATAGGAAGAATCAATATTGTGAAAATGGCCATACTGCCCAAAGTAATTTATAGCTTCAATGCTATTCCCATCAAACTACCATTGACATTCTTCACAGAATTGGAAAAACTACTTTATATTTCATATGGAATCAAAGAAGACCCCGTATAGCAAGAAAATTCTAAGCAAAAAGAACAAAGCTGGAGGCATCACACTACCTAACTTCAAACTACACTACAAGGTGACAGTAACCAAAACAGCATGGTACTGGTACCAACACAGATATATAGACCAATGGAACAGAACAGAGGCCTCAGAAGGCCACATATCTACAACCATCTGATCTTTGACAAACTTGACAAAAACAAGCGATGGGAAAAGGACCTTCTCTTCAATAAATGGTGCTGGGAAAACTGGCTAGCCATATGCGGAAAACAGAAACTGGACTCCTTCCTTACACCTTATGCAAAATTTAACTCAAGATGGATTAAAGACTTAAATGTAAAACCCCAAACCATAAAACTCTAGAAGAAAACCTAGGCAATACCATTCAAGACATAGGCATGAGCAAAGACTTCATGACAAAAATGCCAAGAGCAATTGCAACAAAAACCGTAATTGACAAATGGGATCTAATTAAACTAAAGAGCTTCTGCACAGCAAAAGAAACTACCATCAGAGTGAGCAGGCAACCTATTGAGTGGGAGAAAATTTTTGCAATCTACCCATCTGACAAAGGTCTAATATCGAGAAGTTACAAGAAACTTAAACAAATTTACAAGAAAAAAACAATCTCATCAAAAAAGTGGGCAAAGGACATGAACGGACATTTCTCAAAAGAAGACATTTACATGGTCAACAAACACATGAAAAAAATCTCAACATTACTGATCATAAGAGAAATGCAAATCAAAACTACGATGAGATATCATCTCACACCAGTCAGAATGATGAGTATTAAAAAGTCAAAAAACAATAGATTCTGGTGAGGTTATGCAGAAATGGGAGCACTTTTACACTGTTGGTGGGACTGTAAATTAATTCAGTAATTGTGGAAGACAGTATGGTGATTTCTCAAGGATCTAGAACAAGAAATACTATTTAACCCAGCAATCCCATTACTAAGCATATACCCAAAGGAATATAAATTATACTACTATAAAGACACATGCACATGTATATTTACTGCAGCACTATTTACAATACCAAAGTCATGGAACTAATCCAAATGCCCATCAGTGATAGCCTGGATAAAGAAAATGTGGTTGATGGGTTAGGGACTTGACAAAAAGAAAATGTGGTACATATACACCATGGAATACTACACAGCCATAAAAATGAATGAGATCATGTCCTTTCCAGGGACATGGATGAAGCTGGAAACCATCATCCTCAGCAAACTAACACAGGAACAGAAAACCAAACACTGCATGTTCTCACTAATAAGTGGGAGTTGAATAATGAGAGCACGTGGACACAGGAAAGGAACATCACACACTGGGGCCTATCAGTGGGTAGGAAGCAAGTGGAGGGAACTTAGAGGACAAGTCAATAGATGCAGCAAACCACCATGGCACATGTATACCTGTGTAACAAACCTGTACATTCTGAACATGTATCTGGAAACTTAAAGTAAAATTTAAAAAAAAAATTAAAGAAAATAAAATAAATATATTTCTTAAAACACAAAAATAAATAAGAAATAAAAATAGTCCTTCCTTCAATAGATGGGGGTCTCTTTCCTTTCCTCTTGACCCTGGGTGGCTCTGTGATTGCTTTGACCAATAGAATACAGTGGTTTTTAACACCATATCTGTTTCCAGGAAAAGGCCTTAAAAGGCTAGTTTCTACTTTTGTCTCTTAGAATATTCCCTTTCTGTAGTTTGACTACTCTGAGATCATCATGCTGTGAGGAAGTTCAAGTCAGCCATGTGGAAAGAGGTGTATAAGGGAGACAGAGAAAGAGATTTCATGCAATCTCAGCTGTTTCCAACCATCCTAGCCTAGGATTCAAGTGAGTTAGTGGAAATGTCATCTTAGACATTCCAGGCCCACCAGAAACAACCTGAGAAGAAGTGAGGAACCAAAATGAAAGATAAAATTGTGTTCCCAGACATACAGCCTCAGCTAAACTGTTCCAACCTCTTCAGCCACTGTCAAAAATGTTAAAGCATTGTCAAACAAGCCAACCCTACTATGTCCTGCCAGCATTCCCAACCCACTATATCATGAGCACAGTTGTTTTTTTAAGTCACTGTTAGAGATGGTTTTCAGGCAGCAATAGATAACTGCAACAGCACATACATACTTACATTCTTTTCTATACTTCATATTTAAAAAATAGTTAAATTTCTTAAGATTTCTAGAGAAATAAACTACACCAGATTTTCTGAAGAATAAAAAATGAATCACAGAGCCAGAACTGATTGAGCCAAAAACATATCCAGAAACTGTCTTGCCAAAACTAAATGAACTAACAAAGTCCCTAAACATTGTTTTTTTTTTTTTTTTTGCAGACATAACTTCCATTTTTTGCCCTTCTGTAGCCTCAGTTGTGTTGCTAAGATGCAAAAGTATTGATTCTTGCTGAAGTTTTAGCAACTTAAATATGGAAGCAGCTGGAGCTCCAAACCACATCAATTTCTTTCACAATGTCTTTCAAAATGACTATTGCTATTCCTCCAACATCTATCCAGCCCAAATACTTAGAATTGTCTTTGATGCTTCACTTTCCTTTACCCCTCAAAATGCCATTTATTCTAATTATTCAAAGATTCTGTATTTGCAAATTTACCTCTTAGCTAGAATTTGTTACCCAAAATCAGTACTCACAGTGTTTTTATGGCCATAGCAGACAAGTGCAGAGTAGCAAAAAAATTTGAGTTGCTGGACAGGCACATCCCAGATGAAATTGAAAAAAATGATATTCTGCCTTCTTGTTTCAAGTCTCATACTGTGAACATGTTCTTTGCAGTCTATTTAGTACCACACTTGTTTGTTTTGCATTTTTTATGCTTCTTTTTACTGATTTCACTGTTTAAAATAGCCCCTAAGCCTACTGCTGAAGAGCCCCAGTGTTCCTAATACAAGAAGTCTGTGATGTACCTTAAGGAGAAAGTATGTGTGTTAAATAAGCTTTGTTCAGGAATGCATTATAGTGCTGTTACCCATGAGTTCAATGTTAATGAATCAAATATATATATACAGTATCTTCAAACAGAAACACATATAAAACAAGTTTATAGCCAGGCATAGTAGCTCATGCCCATAATCCCAGCATTTTGGGGGATGAAGGCAGGTGGATAGCTTGAGCCCAGGAGTTCAAGACCAGCCTGAGTAACATGGAAAAACCGTATCTCTAAAGAAAAAAAAACATACAAAAAATTAGCATGGTGGCACATACCTGTAGTCCCAACTATTCAGGAAGCTGAGGTGGGAGAATCACCTGAGCCCCGGAGGTTGAGGCTGCAGTAAGCTGAGACTGCACCACTCCACTCTAGCTTGGGTGTCAGAGTGAGATCCTAGCTCAAACAAAACAAAACAAAACAAAACAAAAACAAAGGCTATGTGTTGAGCAGTTAACAGAAATGTTGTGACCAGAAGCTCGCAGGTACTTAACCCTGTGTTTACCCTAAGAGTAATGGTTCAATATTCATTTATTCGGTGTTTACAGTGACTTTATAGAATGTAACTAGCATGAATAGCAAGAATCAACTGTAATTTATTATCAGGGCTCAGAGAATTATTTGGCAGAGCGATTGTGAAAGATTGGGATTTCTGGAGATTGGAGCCATGGAGATTTGAATATTAAAGTTAATGGAGGCCAGGTGTGGTGGCTCACATCTGTAATCCCAACACTTTGGAAGACGCAGGTAAGAGGGATCAATTGAGGCCAGCAGTTTGAGAATAGCCTGGGCAACATAGTGAGACCCATCTCTACAAAAAATTAAAAATATTAGCTGAGTGTGGCAGTGTGTGCCTTTAGTCCTAGCTACTTGGGTGGCTGAAGTAGGAGAATCTCTTGAACCCAGGAGTTGGAAAGATGCAGTGAGCTATGATTGTACCACTGCACTCCAACCTGGGAGACAGAAGAAGACCCTGTCTCAAAAAATAATAAATAAATGAATCAAGTTAATGAGAATAAATTTACCCTCCACTCACAAGAGGTGCAGCTGGCATCATTGTTCTTGCCTACCAGACCATAAACATCTTGAAGGCAGGGCACAGGTCTGTTGTATTAGAGTCATGTCCCTAGAATCTGTCATAGTCTCTGACACATAGTACATTCTCAATAGATATATGAGGCAATCATTAATTCATTAATTCACTTATTCATTTAACAAATATTGAGCTTCTGCTATGTCTCAGACTTTATGTTAGATGATGGATAGGCACAGCAGTAACAAAACAAGCAACCTTCTTGTCCTCAAAGACCTTACATTCTGGTTGGAGAAGACAAGAAATAAGCAACTGTGAAATAATATGTCAGGTAATTATATGAAAAAGTATTTAAGAAGAATAAGCAGAATAAAAAATATTGGGTTTAGAGCTGGTTTCTATTTTGGTCAAAGGTCTCTCTAATAAGAAAAACTTTGAAAAGAAACCTGAGGCTGGGTGCAATGGCTCATGCCCATAATCTTAGCACTTTGGGAGGCCGAGGTGGGCAGATCACATGAGGTCAGGAGTTGGAGACCAGCCTGGCCAACATGGCGAAACCCCATCTCTACTAAAAATACAAAAATTAACTGGGCATGGTGGTGGGCACCTGTAGTCCCCACTATTTGGGAGGCTGAGGCAGGAGAATCACTTGAACCTGGTAGGCAGAGGTTGTAGTGAGCAAAGATCACGCCACTGCACTCCAGTCTAGGTGACAGAGCAAGACTCCATCTCAAAAAAAAAGAAGAAACAAAACCTGAAGTAAGTACAGGCGTGGTTCAGATGGATATCTAGGATAAGCACAAAGGGCTTGAGGCAGGGGATAATTGAGCCCACTTGTGGAACAGCAAGGGGGTTAGAGTGCCACAGTGCCTCTCTTAAGAAAGAAAGAAAAAGTACCTCTCAAACAAAGAGAGAAAGTGTATACCTGGTTCTGTGGAGATAACAAATATTCCTGATAATACTCTTTTAGGGACAAAGTCAAACAGCAATATTACATAAACATCATATGTATAATCAAATAGAGCTGTCCAGCATTTGAGATGGGGCATCCCTTCTTGGAATGAAGAAAAAGGGAAATATGACTTCATTGATAGGGCAGGAGAGTAGAGTCTCTCTTTCCCATATTAAAGCCTGTATACTACACAAAATATAATCCCCGAAGGATATTAACCATTTATGAAAGCCAAAGATATGCTCTTAACCTATGACACTTGAGTTCTGAGCAACAGGGTATAATTGCTCTATCTTCAAGCCTTGTTTCCAAGGAAAGCAAAAATCACAAAGAAAAGATACAAAGAAAAACTTTACAGTCACAAGCTAACTGCAAAGTTTTAGCTTTATTAGACATACATTTCTTTATAAAAGAAGGGAAGGGTTTACTTCTGGAGGTTTCTATAGCCAATACTATTCATTTACCATTTCTTTTTCTTTTCTTTCTTTCTTTTTTTTTTTTTTTTTTTTTTTACAGAGACTTGCTCTGCCACCAGGCTGGAGTGTAGTGGCGCAATTTCAGCTTACTGCAAACTCCGCCTCCCAGGGTCAAGTGATTCCCCTGCCTCAGCCTCCCAAGTAGCTGGGACTACAGTAGCAGGCCACCACGCCCAGCTAACTTTTTGTATTTTAGTAGAGATGAGGTTTTACCATGTTGGCCAGGATACTCTCGATCTCCTGACCTTGTGATCTGCCTGTCTCAGCTTCCTAAAGTGCTAGGATTACAGGCATGAGCCACTGTGCCCATCCTCATTTAACATTTCTTATGTTACAATGACCAATCAAATGTGCCAATGAGTAATTATAAACTTGACCATTAGAAACTAAGAGGTTATTTTCCATGGTTATTCATCTTTGCAATAACAAGATTTCATTTATTTTTATTGCTAAAAATACAACTAACATCATCAAAATTCAAAAAGTTAGATACAAAACATTACAAATAAAATCCCTGTCGAAATACAGACTAGCTAGACCATAGTATAATTGCATGCCTGTAATCTAATCACTGATACAATCAACACCTCCTGGTTTCCCTGGGCCTTTATACATCTGAAAGAGTAACCTACTCCAGGCCTTCACTTCTGGTATATAAGGGAAGAAAAAAACTAGAGGAGAGACACTGCATTTTTGGACAGCCTGCCCCCAGCTATCAGTGTTTCTGGCAAGAATAATCCATTAGAGCTCATTACTTCTGCATGTGAATAGAGGGATAGAGTCACATACACACTGAATTGCAGCTTCATAAAAATTATGCTTTCATATTGGTAAATTCAAATTGAATTTCAAACCTAGAGCCAATAGTTAAAAGAATCCAAGTTCCGGGTACCATTAAAAATCTACCTAGTTATTCCACCCGAAGCTTCAGGGTGGAGCCACATACACCAGACTGATTGTTTCTCAGCCAATGGTCAGAGGAAATCCATCCCACTCTAAAAGACTAAAAACACTACTTATTTACTTGAAACAGATTTAAGAGACTTAAGTAGCTGAGACATGTGCCATTTTTTGGAAATAATGATGAGCTAAGTCACCATTTCAGGCTCCAAATGTGAATATTATGTAAAAGAGAATAGGACCATTTGTATTTCATATTGGCTTCTTCCTCCCCTCTTTCCCTGCCAGAATTCTTTTGCGCTCTGTTTGCCTTCAGGGTTCAGGGGAGTATCATCTCTGTAATCTGGCCTCTGCACATCAATAGAAGTCAGTTTTCCATTTGCTAAATTATGTATGAGCTCAGCTGCTGTTTGGATTTTTTATGGAATAATTTTTTAAATACATATTTTATAAGCAGCCAAAGGCTACTGGTAGTTGACAC
The DNA here is from genome assembly GCA_963573385.1 of Cacajao melanocephalus. Taxonomy (NCBI): domain Eukaryota; kingdom Metazoa; phylum Chordata; class Mammalia; order Primates; family Pitheciidae; genus Cacajao; species Cacajao melanocephalus. The sequence goes on from CAUYLG010028913.1 coordinate 10,839, forward strand.
ATTTCAGAAAATTAAAGAATAAAATTTAAATTGTAGTATAAAAAGACAAAAGTATCATCATGTCCTTGTTGATAAAACATTCACACTATACACTCAGTAGATGAATTTTGACATGGTTTAAATAGACTGCTTCTTAAACTATGTTTTTAGAATTTAGATAAATTCTCCTTTGATAGAGAAATAAAGAAAATTATAGCACTTTATTTTCTACATTGATATTCAGTATTAAGTTGGATTTTTATGGTCTTGGTGCTTTCAGAATTAGATGTAGGTTCTGGGCTTTATTGTGCTAGTTTTCATTGTTTTAAAGAGAGTGCACTAGTAGTGGTTTTTGTTAATAATAAACTGTCTACTATTTTCCAAATTCCCTATATTTCACCTAAAATGAATGTTTGGATTCTTTTAAAAATATCAACTTAGTGCTTTCCAGCTATGGTGTGAAATAAAAAAGATGGAGACCAAGAAGTCAAATGCCTTTAGAAAATGACTAAAAAAAGAGGACAAGAGAGAGGTCAAATAAAACACTAATATTGTAACTCTTTGCAGGTTCAGTCACTCGCCACTTGAAAGTCAAGTAACAAGGGCAAGGTGTGGTGGAAGAAAAGTCACTTTATTCCACAGCTAACAGTGGAGAAATAGCCAAAGCTTTGAAACGAGAAAGGTTCCCTTGTCCCCCTTGCAGGGTGTGACAGGGAGAGTGGCTCGGTTCTTCAGTGCCCCACTGCTCAAACCTCTAAGGGAGCACGCAGACAGGCAGGCTCCAACCGCATGACAGCATCTAGAGGTGGATGTTTACAGCTCCTGAAGCCTCAGTGAGCCTGTGCTACCTTGTGCTCTTTTAGTTTTGCCATTTATAGGCAGCTTGTGTTAACCAGCTCGATGACACCCTCTACCTTGTTGTAAGGACAGAGGGCTTTCTGTATCCTGGCTTCTTGCCTTGGTGTACCAGAAGAATCGGATCATACCTGGGCTTGGAGAATGAGTGAAAGGTTTTATTGAGTGGAGGTAGCTCTCAGCAGATGGGGGAAGCCAGAAGGGGATGGAGTGGGAAGGTTTACCCCTGGAGTTGGGCTGCTCAGCATCCCAGGCTCTCTTCCACATGGGGGGAAATGCAGGAGGGGCAAGAAGGTGTAGGTCTACGTGACTTGCTCCAATGACTTGTCCTGAGTTATTGCCCCCTCTGGTGAATGGGCTAGGGCATCCTGGCATAATCAGGTTGTAAATTAACTGCAACCTTGAGGTAATCTCCTGGTGGGGAAAAATTCTATAGGTGCTTGGATTGTTTTAAGATTCAGTCCCTGGAACTTCTAAGCAAGTGTATAACTAGATAAGGAAGACATTGTACCTGGTGAAAAGAAAGACAGCAAAGGTCACTATTTCATTTGCAAGAAGTTAAAAATAAAGTAAGCAAGGAGGAAAAAGAAAAAGTGTGATGGTTGATATTAGGTGTCAACTTGACTGGATTAGGGATCCCTAGATGGCAAGTAAAGTATTGTTCATAGGAGTGTCTGTGAGGGGGTTGCCAGGGGAGACTGACTTGAGTCAGTGAACGGGGAGAGAAAGATCCACCCTCAATGTGGGTGGTCACCATCCAACTGGCTGCCAGCACAGCTGGAATAACGCAGGCAGAACAAGGGGGATAACTACCTTGCTGCTGAGTCTTTCCACTCTCTCTCTTCTCTTGCTGGACACGGCTTCCTCTCCTCCCACCCTCGGACTTGAGATTCTAGGTTCTTTGGCCTTTGAACTCTGGAACTTGTACCAAAAGCCTTGCAGGGCTCTCAGGCCTTCAGATTGAAGGCTGCACTGTCAATTTCCCTGGTGCTGAAGCTTTTGGACTTGGACTGAATCACTACCAGTTTCTCTCTTTCACCAGCTTGCAGATAGCCTACTGCAGGACTTTGCCTTATAATCATGGGAGCCAATTCTCTCTAATAAACTTTCTTTTATATATATATATATGTATCTCCTATCAATTCTGTCCCTCTAGAGAACCCCAACTAATACAGAAAAGAAAAAGAATATTTAAACATAGGGTACTCATTACAACACCCCACGGTCAAATTCCATTCCATTTCTATGAAAAATGGGTGATGTGTTTGTTCTGACTACTTCCTGCTGAACAAGGATGTAGTTAAAGAATATTGTAATGAAACTGATCTACTAGAACTGGAAATATTCTTACACACCTGGGCTCACAGATTGAAACTGTTGGAGCATTATAGCATGAAGATTTGCAAGTCTCTGGGAGGGTTTATCTTGAATTCCCGTGCAGAATGTACAACAGCAGTAGAATCTGCAGCAAAGAAGTATGCCTATTCCCACAGTTATGGTCGAGGTCACAAGTAACTTTTCCAGGATAGTTCTGACCCAAACTTACCAGGATGGCTCTGACCCAAACCAGGGCACAAACCATTCATCTAGTGACAACGTGGGGTCAGACATGGATTTAACTTGTTTATGCATATCTTGCAGGGCTAATGAGACATTCCCCAAGTTGTCTAGGATGTATATACAATACTCAGGTTTTCAATAGTTTTGGGGGAACAGATGGCTTTTAGTTACATGAAAAGTTTTAACGGTAATTTCTGAGATTTGGAACACCTGTCACCCAAGCAGTGTATACTGTACCCAATGTGTAGTCTTTTTTTTTTTTTCCTTGAGATGGAGTCTCACTCTATTGCCCAGGCTGGAGTGCAGTGGCACAATCTCAGCTCACTGCAAACTCCGCCTCCAGGGTTCAAGCGATTCTCCTGCCTCAGCCTCCCAAGTAGTTGGAACCACAGCACATGCCACCATGCCTGGCTAATTTTTGTATTTTTAATAGAGATGGGGTTTCACCATATTGGTCAGGCTGGTCTTGAACTCCTGACCTCGTGCCACCCACTTCAGCCTCCCAAAGTCCTGCGATTTCAGGCGTGAGCCACCACACCTGGATCTTTTATACATCACCCCATTCCCACACTCCCCACTTTGGGGTCCCCAAAGTCCATTATATCATTCTTTTGCCTTTGCATCCTCATAGCTTAGCTCCCATTTATAAATGAGAACATAGGATATTTGGTTTTCCATTTCTGAGTTACTTCATTTAGAATAATGGTCTCCAACTCCATACAGGTTGCTGCAAATGCCATTATTTTGTTCCTTTTTATGGCTGAGTAGTATTTCCTGGTGTATATATATCACATTTTCTTTACCTACTCATTGGCTGATGGGGATTTAGGCTGGTTCCATATTTTGGCAGTTGAGAATTGTGCTGCTAGAAAAGTGTGTGCAAGTGTCTTTTCAAATAATGACTTATTTTCCTCTGGGTCGATACCCAGTAGTGGAATTGCTGGATTTAATGGTAGTTCTACTTTTAGTTCTTTAAGGAATCTCCATAGTATTTTCCACAGTGGTTCTACTGGTTTACATTTTTACCAGCAGTGTAAAAGTGTTCACTTTTACCGCATCCACACCAACATGGTGTTTTTCTGTTTGTTTGTTTGTTTGTTTTAAATGGCCATTCTTGCAAGAGTAAGGTGGTGTCTCCTTGTGGTTTTAATTTGCATCTTCCCTATAATTAGTGATGCTGAGCATTTTTCATATGTTTATTGGCCATTTGTATATCTTCTTTTGAGATTTGTATATTCATGTACTTTGCTCACTTTTTGATGTGATTATGTGTTTTTTTCTTGCTGATTTATTTGAGTTTCTTGCTGATTCTGGATATTAGTCCTTTGTTGGATGCATAGTTTGAAAATATTTCCTGCTGTTTTGTGGGTTGACTGCTGATTATTTTTTGCTGGTGTTGTGCAGAAGCTATTTAATTAGGGCCTATTTATCAATTTCTGTTTTTGTTGCATTTGCTGTTGAGTTCTTGGTCATGAAATCTTTGCCTAAGCCAATGTCTAGAGGAGTTTTTCCAATGGTATCTTCTAGAATTGTTATGGTGTCAGGTATTAGATTTAAGTCTTTGATCCATCTTGAGTTAGTTTTTGTATAAGGTGAGAAATGAGAATCCAGTTTCATTCTTCTACCTGTGGCTTGCCAATTAACCCAGCACCATTTGTTGAATAGTGTCCTTTCTCTACTTTATGCTTTTGTTTGTCAATTGGCTGTAAGTATTTGGCTATATTTCTGGGTTCTCTATTCTATCCCATTGGTCTATGTGCCTATTTTTATACCAGTACCATGCTGTTTTTATAACTACAGCTTTCTAGTACAGTTTGAGGTTGGGTACTGTGAACAAATCCAGATTTGTTCTTCTTCCTTAGGATTTCTTGGCTATGAGGGCTCTTTTCTGGGTTCCATATGAATTTTAGATTTTTTCTAGTTCTATGAAGAACAGTGATGGTACTTTGGTGGGAATTGCATTGAATCTGTAGATTACTTTTGGCAGTATGGTCATGTTCACAATATTGATTCTACCCATCCATGAGCATGGGATGTGTTTCTATTTGTTTATGTCATCTGTGATTTCTTTCAGCAGCATTTTATAGTTTTCCTTGTAGAGATCTTTTGTAGGAGATTGGTCAGGTTGATGGAAAATTATAGAAAGACACAAACCTTCTTGGAAGGCCAGAAGGTTTTGCAAAAGCCTTGGGAGGAGGTTATGGCTGAAGGCAGCCTAATCCTCTTATCTTGGGGCTAGGGCAAAAGGGAAGGTTATAAGGGAATGTAGAGGAGTTTATCTAAACAGCTTGTTTACTAAGACCAACTTTTGAACATTCATGGGCAAAACTGCTTTCTATTCAGGGGCTCAGCAATGATAATGATGTTTATTTGAGGCCTTTCTCATTAAATCTGTACTAAATAAATGTGGAACCTCTTCAGCTTATGCAGGGCTGCTGCTGTCTCTGGCGTAGGTCCCCTAGCTATGCTGACTGGCAAGCCTGTGTCAGTGTACATTTTTCATCCATCAGCTCAGTTGAATCTGCTGATTGGACTTGACAGTTGGTGCCCCTGTGTGAGGACGTTGTAACAGACTCAACAATCTTTTACTTCCTTAGTTAGGTATATTCTGAAGTATTTTATTTTATTTTTTTCAACTGTTGTAAAAGTCATTGAGTTCTTGATTTGTTTCTCATCTTGGTAATTTTTGGTGTATAGCATTGCTGCTAATTTGTGTACATTAATTTTGTACCCTGAAATGTTACTGAATTCATTCATCAGATGTAGGAGCTTTTTGGGTGGGTCTTTAGAGTTTTCTAGGTATACAATCCTATCATCAGTGAATAGCAACCATTTGACTTCCTCTTTACCAATTTGGATGCCCTTTATTTCTTTCTCTTGTCTGACTGCTCTGGCTAAGACTTCAAGTTGTATGTTAAATAGAAGCAGTGAAAGTGGGCATCCTTGTCTTATTCCAGTTCTCAGGGGAAATGTTCTCAACTTTTCACCATTCAGTATAATGTTGGCTGTGGGTTTGTCATAAATGGCTATTATTACCTTGAGGTATGTCCCTTCTATGCCAATTCTGCTCAGGGTTTTAATCATAAAGCAATGCTCAATTTTGTCAAATGCTTTTTATATGTCTATTGAGATGATCATACAGTTTTTGTTTTTAATTCTGTTTATGTGATGTATATTTATTGACTTGCATATATTAAATCATCTCTGCCTCCATCACCTGATCATGATGTATTTTATTTTTGATGTTCTGTTGGATTTAGTTAGCTAGTTTTTTTTTTTGTTGATAATTTTTGCATCTATGTTCATCAGAGATATTGGTCTGTAGTTTTGTTTTTTATGCCCTTTCCTGATTTTGGAATTAGGGTGATATTGGCTTCATAGAATAACTTAGGGAGGATTTCTTCTTTCTCTATCTTTTGGAATAGTTTCAGTAAGATTGGTATCAATTCTTCTTTGAATGTCTAATAGAATTCAGCTGTGAATCCATCTGGCATTGGACTTTTTGTTGGCAAATTTTTAAATTACTGTTTCAATCTCTCTACTTTTTATTGATCTGTTCAAAGTTTCTTTTTTTCCTTATTTAATCTAGAAGGTTGTATATTTCCAGGAATTTATCCATCTCTTCTAGACTTTCTAGTTTGTGCATGTAATGGTGTTCATAGTAGCCTTGAATCATCTTTTGTATTTTTGTAACTGAGTTTCATTAGACTTTCTCTCTTCTTTTCTTGGCTAATTTTGCTAATGGTCTTGCTAATGGTCAATTTTGTTTAACTTTTCAAAAAACCAGCTTTTTGTTTTATTTGTATTTTGTAATTTTTTATTTGTTTCTTTCAATTTCATTTAGTTCTGCTCTAATCTTTGATATTTCTTTTCTTCTCCTGGGTTGGAGTTTGGTTTCTCTTTGTTTCTCTAATTCCTTAAGATGTGATCTTAGATTGTCTATATGCACTTTCTCAGACTTTTTGATGCAGGCATTTAATGCTCTAAACTTTCCTATTGGCACCACTTTTGCTATATCTCAGAGGTTTTGGTAAGTTTTGTCACTATTATTCAGCTCAAATAATTTTTTAATTTTCATCTTCATTGTTGACCCAAAGATCATTCAAGAGCAGATTACTTAACTTCCATGTATTTGCATAGTTTTGAGAGTTCCTTTTGGAGTTAATTTCCAGTTTTATTGCACTTGGTCTGAGAGGATACTTTATAGGATTTCAGTTTTCTTAAATTTATTGAGACTTGTTTTGTGACTTATCATGTGCTCTATCTTGGAGAATGTTCCAGGTACCGATAAAACTAATGTATATTCTGTAGTTGTTGTGTAGAATGCTCTATAAATATCTGTTAAGTTTATTTGCTCTAGGGTATACTTTAAGTCCATTGTTTCTTTGTTGACCTTCTGACTTGATGACCTATCTAGTGCCATTTCTAGTATTGAAATTCCCCACTATTATTGTGTTACTATATATCTCATTTCTTAGGTCTAGTAGTAATTGTTTTATAAATTCAAGAGCTCCAGTGTTAGGGGCATATATATTTAGGATTGTGATATGTTCCTGTTGGACTAATCCTCTAATCATATACAATGTCCTTCTTTGACTTTTTTTAACAGTTGTTGCCTTAATGTTTGTTTTTTTCTGATAAAAGCATAGTTACTCTTGCTTGGTTTTGGTTTCCATTTGTGTGCAATATTCTTTCCCATCCCTTTAAGGGTTTATGTGCATCATTACATGTCAGGAGAGCCTCTTGAAGACAGCAGATATTTGGTTTGTAATTTTTTATCCACTCTGCCATTCTATATCTTTCAAATGGAGCATTTGGGCCATTCACATTCAATATAAATATTGAGATATGAGGTACTGTTCTGCTCATTATGTTAGTCGTTACCTACATACTTTTTTGTGGTGTTTTTGTTTTATAGGTCCTGTGAGATTTATGCTTTAAGGAGGTTCTATTTTCATTCATATCAAGCTTTTGTTTCAAGATTTGGAACTCCTTTTAGCATTTCTCTTAGTGTTGACTTAGTAGTGGCAAATTCTCTCAGCAAAATGTCTGAAAAAGACTTTATCTCTCCTTCATTTATGAAAATTAGTTTTGCAGAATACAAAATTATTGGATGACAATTATTTTATTTTAGGAGGCTAAAGATGACACCCTAATCTCTTCTGGCTTGTAAAGTTTCTGCTGAAAAATCTGCTGTTAATCTGATAGGTTTTCCTTTATAGGTTATCAGTTGCTTTTGTCTCACAGCTCTTAAGATTCTTTCTTTCATCTTGACTTTAAATGACCTTATGACTATGTGCCTAGGTGATGAGTTTGTGCAATGATTTTCCCAGTTGTCCTTTGCTCTTCTTGTTTTTGAATATCTAGATCTCTAGCAAGGCCAGGGAAGTTTTTCTCTATTATTCCCTCAAATACGTTTTCCAAACTTTTAGATTTCTCTTTTTTCTCAGGAACACCAATTATTCTTAGGTTTGGAGGTTTAAAATAATCCCAAATTTCTTGCAGGCTTTGTTCATTTAAAAAAATTTTTTTTGTCTTTGTCTGATTGGGTTAATTTGAAAGCCTTGATTTTGAGCGCTGAAGTTCTTTCTTCTACTTGTTCTTGTCTATTGTTGAAACTTTCCATTACATTTTGTATTTCTCTAAGTGTGTCTTTTATTTTCAGAAGTTGTGATTGTTTTCTTTATGATATCTATTTCTCTGCAGATTTTTTCTTCCATATTGTGTATTTTTAAAAATTTCTTTAAGTTGGTTTTCACCTTTCTCTGGTATCTCCTTCAGTAGCTTCATAAACAGCCTTCCGAATTTTTTTATCTGTCAATTCAGAGATTTCTTCTTGGTTTGGACCCATTACTGGGGATCTAGTGTGATCTTTTGGAGGTGTTATAGAACCCTGTGTGGCATATTCCCAGAATTACTTTTCTGGTTCCTTCTCATTTGGGTAGACTATGTCAGTGGAAAGGTCTGGAATTCAAGTCCTACTGTTCAGATTCTCTTGTCCCATGGGGTGATCCCTTGATGTGGTGCTCTACCCCTTCCCCAGGAATAGGGCTTCCTAAGAGCCAGACTGCAGTGTTTGTTATTGCTCTTCTGGGTTTATCCACCCAGTGGTGCTACCAGGCTTTATGCTAGTGCTGGGGAGTGTCTGCAAAGAGTCCTGTAATGTGATCCATCTTCAGGTCTCCCAGCTGTGGATGCCAGCACCTGCTCTGGTGGACGTAGCAGGGGAATGAAGTAGACTCTGTGGGAGTCCTTGGTTGTAGATAAGTTTAGTGTGCTGGCTTTCTCAAATGCTGGCTATGCTAGGAGTGAAGTTGTCACATGGACACACTCAGGATCTCTGGTTGGCCAGAATGTTGTAGGCAGTGGAATTAAGTGTTGTCTTCTCCTTCCTAGTATCAGGGTTATTCTGTCATGAGTTGCTGTAATGGTCTGAGTTGGTTGGCCTCTAGAGAGAAATTAGTACTTTCAAGAGAGCACCAGCTATGGTAGTAGCAGAGGGATCTAAGCTTGCCCTAAATTGGCTAGGGCAAATATTATGGTTTCTCAGGTGATGGGCAGGGCCATAAAGCTCCCAAGAGTTTCTATCTTTTGTGTTCAGCTACCAGGGCAGGTAGAGAAATACCATCAGGTGGGAGCAGGGTTAGGCAGGTTTGAGCTCAGACTCTCCTTGGGTAGGACTTGCTGTGGCCACTGTAGTGGATGGAAGGGTGGTTCTCAGGCCCATGGGGTTATGTTCCAGAGAGGATCTTGCCCACCTCTGCTGTGCCAAATAGTTCACCAGGGAAGTGAGGGATAGCTGGTAGCAAGAGGCCTCACCCAACTCCCATGTAGTTGGCAAGGTCATGAACTTCCCCACTAAGAAAGCAAGCACAGCTTTTGGACTTTGCCAGTCCCTGTCTGCCCACTCTGAGGCAGTTCCTGCACTCATGTATGCAGCAGCTCCCTCTCATCCCCTGGACTCTGCTAAAGAAAATTTGTGACCAGTTAAACTAGTACCAATTTCAGTTGGAAGATTCCTTCACCCTGTAGCCACTCTCCAATTCCACTGGCTGCTTTTTCCAGGAGCCCCTATGAGATATAGTCAGTGATGGCTTCCCTGGGCTCAAGCTGGAGACTGGGAGTGCCTTCAAGGCACTTCCTGCTGCTGTTTCTACTTTTATATTTTGTGAGACTCCCTAAATCCATTTCAGCCCTAGGTAAGGTCAAAACCTTCTTCCATGATCTAGATTTCTAGATTCCCCAGTGGAGATGTGTGTTTGGAGGCAGGTTTTCTCCCTCTCATACTTTGAGAACTCACAGTTTTTCATCTGTCTCATGGAAATAGAATTTGCAGTGGCATGCCACTTCTTTCAAAGGTTCTGTGAATTATTTCGGTTTTCCTGGTACATTCCTATGGTGGTTCTTGGAGCAAAAGATCATGATGTGAGTGTCCACACAGTGTTCTGTCCAGCCAAGTGGGAGCTGCATGTTAGCCCAGCCTCCTATTTACCATCTTGTTCTACAGCACTCAGATTTAATGAAGATGCAAGTGTCCCTTGAGCTGCTGTTAGGATATCTAGCACCACCCAGTTTTGTAAAACAGCTTTATGTAAATGGTACATTTCAGCATTTATTAGAGAGATGCCCTGGAGACTGTGATTTAGAGCTGACTGGCTGTTGAGCAAGAGCTTTTATATGCCAAATGACATCCTCCAGACTAGGGATGGTAGCAAGATAGAAGCTAGGTGATCATATCAGTGAAAAATGGATCTGGGTCATCTACTAACCACGATTGACAGTTTTATTTTATTTTATGTTCCAGGATACATGTGCAGGACATGCAGGTTTGTTACATAGCTAAATGTGTGTCATGGTGGTTTGGTGAATCTATCAATCCATCACGTAGGTATTAAGCCCCACATGCATTAGTTATTTATCCTGATGCTTTTCCATCCCCCAACAGGCTCTAGTATGTGTTGTTCCCCTCCCTGTGTCCATGTGTTCTCATTGTTCAGCTCCCACTTATAAATAAAAACATGCGGTGTTTGGTTTTCTATTCCTGTATCAGTTAGTTGAGGATATTGCCTTCTAGCACCATCCATGTCCCTGCAAAGGACATGATCTCATTCCTTTTTATGGCTGTATAGTATTCCATGGTGTATATGTACATTTTCTTTATCCAGTCTATCATTGATGGGCATTTGGGTTGATTCTATGCCTTTGCTATTGTGAACAGTGCTGCAATGAACATACACTTACATGTATCTTTATAATAGAATGTTTTATATTCCTCTGGGTATATCTTTATAATAGAATGTTTTATATTCCTCTGGGTATATACCCAGTAACGGGATTGCTGGGTCAAATGGTATTTCTGGTTCTAGGTCTTTGAGGAATCATTGCACTGCCTTCTACAGTGGTTGAACTAATTAATTTACATTCTTACCAACAGTGTAAAAGTGTTCCTATTTCTCCACACCCTTGTCAGCATCTGTTGTTTCTTGACTTTTAAATAATTGCCATTCCAACTGGCATGAGATGGTATCTCATTGTGGTTTTGATTTGCATTTCTCTAATAATCAGTGACGTTGAACTTTTTTTCATGTTTGTTGGACACATGAATGTCTTCTTTTGAGAAGTGTCTGTTTATATTTTTTGCCCACTTTTTGATGGGGTTGTTTGTTTTGTCTTGTAAATTTGTTTAAGTTCCTTGTAGATGCTGACTATTATTAGACCTTTGTCAGATGGATAGATTGCAAAAATTTTTTCCTATTCATTTGTAGGTTGTCTATTCACTCTGGTGATGGTTTCTTTTGCTGTGCAGAAGCTCTTTAGTTTAATTAGATCCCATTTGTCAATTTTTGCTTTTGTTGCAATTGCTTTCAACATTTTCATCATGAAATCTTTGCCCATGGGTTGACAGGCTTTTCTACAGTCTTTTCCCAGTGTCTCTGAGCCTAGGAGAGGCCCAGAGTACAGCATCCTAGCCCTCATCATGGTATCCAGGGTAAGAGGTTTGCAGCACATAACCAATGAGTTCCATTAGGAATGTACCAGTTAAGGCTGGGTCACTGAGACCAATTTGTTGCAAAAGAGTCCCTTTTCTATAGAACTATGGTATGCTGACATTGTTCTGAGGGAATCCAACCCATACCTCTAGAACTATGTGACTCCAGTCTAGGGTATGATTCCACTGCTCCCAGAAGAAGGGGGCTATCTGACTTAAGTGTCCCGTTAATGCTGTCAGCCATAAAAAGCTACTCCAGATTTGAAGAAACTCATTTTTACAATGAGAGTACTGGGGCTTTATATCTCGGATTATCGTTTCTTTGTCCAGTAGAGGGGTGACCAATGCTATTACCTTTTCCTATATTATATTTCCATTAGAAAGGCTCCTCGTGTCCAGAGTCATTGAGAGTCTTATTTATGGGTCACGGGTTGTATCTTTTCTGGTAACACCTGACATCTGTGCCCCAACCACTCCTTACAGTCTTCTATGAAGGCTTGCAAGTGTGGGCAGTCAATTCCCTATATAAGTAATACTTACCAGGGCAGGCCTAGGCTGCTAGAGAAAGGCAATATGCCACAGATCCAGCAGGAGTCCTGCTGTCAACCATCTGCATACTGTTGTTCCCATTGTAGGAAAAGGTTAGTGGTGGCAGCAGTAGACAGAAAGGATAAATTTAAAACTGAAGGGAGTAAAAAGGGTTTCATTCTATAGGAAATTATCCCCCCAAAAAGTTACTTCTCTACAGAGTTTCTCTTAAGTAGTAGTTTTAACTCCTCTTTTGGTTTACATGTCCAAGCACTCTCCTGTGCATGGTCAGGCCATGGTGGGGCTGCCTTTATTTGAGAGTAATGGACTCACAAATATGGTGATAGGCTTTAGTTTATTTTCCTGCCTGCCGCTGAATACTTTGAAAGTGATATCCATCAAATGCAGAGGAGTCACTCCCAGTGCAACATCCCATTTTTCTATCTTTCTCTTTATATATGCTCTGCTGAATGAAAGTCATATTCACTAGTCTTGAATTTTCAGTCTTCCAGGTTTATATCAGTATATCCATGGAAGGCTTGGTAAGAACATTCTGAGAATTCAGAGGGATCCTCATTTGTCTTTTGGATGACTGAATTTTGCTTAAACTCTTTTGTTTCAGCAGTCCTCTCCTGAGTCCAACTAGGATGTGTGCCTGGTAATGTGCCAGACAGGCCATATTGCCAGTTCACTTGGGATACCAGTTGAGTTTTGTGCCAGGAATAGCCCCTATAAGATTAGGAGTACTATTTGGATTAGCCTCAAAGAGGCACCAAGCTTCCTCATTTGCCTTTTCCATTATTAGTCTATATTTATCTGCAGTTAGAGCATGTTTAGAAAGGCCCAAACATCTGCTCAGGATGGCTGATGGGTAGCAAAAATAGATTCAAAGAGGTCCATCATTTTCAGAGGGTCCTCTCTATAAGGTGGTTTGAAACTCTTCCAATTCAATAAATTAGATGTTGAAAATGGGCTGTGAGTCCAACATTGTCCAGCAGGCTGCCCATATTCATCCAAGCTACCCACAGGCATTAGCCTGAGTAGCAATTGCCCTGCTCCAGCTGTGGCACTGCCCTGTCCATATCAGATATTCCCTTGGGTCATAGGGGGGCAATCATTCCAATTCTTGCATCATACTATGGAAAGACAGTGACCCCTCCTTCTAGATATGGCTCAGTTGTGAGAAGTTCACTCATGATTTGGCTCTCCGTTTGTCTATTATTGGTGTATAGGAATGCTTGTGATTTCTGCACATTAATTTTGTATCCTGAGACTTTGCTGAAGTTGCTTATCAGCTTAAGGATATTTGGGGCTGAGACAATGGAGTTTTCTAAATATACAATCATGTCATCTGCAAACAGAGACAATTTGACTTCCTCTTTTCTTAATTGAATATCCTTTATTTCTTTCTCTTGCCTGATTGCCCTGGCCAGAATTTCCAATACTATGTTGAATAGGAGTAGTGAGGGCAGGCATCCTTGTCTCGTGCTGGTTTTCAAAGGGAATGCCTTTAGTTTTTGCCCATTCAGTATGATTTGGCTGTAGCTCTTATTATTTTGAGATACGTTCCGTCAATACCTAGTTTATGAGAGTTTATAGCATAAAAGGCTGTTGAATTTTGTCAAAGGCCTTTTCTGCATGTATTGAGATAATCATATGGTTTTTGTCATTGGTTCTGCTTATGTGATGGATTACGTTTATTGATTTGCATGTGTTGAACCAACCCTGCATCCCAGGAATGAAGCCAACTTGATCATGGTGGATAAGCTTTTTGATGTGCTGCTGGATTCTGATTGCCAGTATATTATTGAGGATTTTCACATCAATGTTCATCAGGAATACTGGCCCCAAATTTTCTTTTTTTGTTGTGTCTCTGCTAGGTTTTCATATCAGTATGATGCTGGCCTCATCAAATGAGTTAAAGAGGATTCCCTCATTTCCAATTGTTTGGAATAGTTTCAGGAGGAATGGTACAAGCTCTTCTTTGTACCTCTGGTAGAATTCTGCTGTGACTCCATCTGGTTGGTTGGTAGGCTATTAATTGCTGCCTCAATTTCAGCACTTGTTATTGGTTTATTTACAGATTCTCCTTCTTCCTGGTTTAGTCTTGGGAAGGTGTATGTGTCGAGGAATTTATCCATTTCTTCTAGATTTTCTAGTTTATTTGCATAGAGGGGTTTATAGTATTCTTTGATGGTAGTTTCTATTTCTGTGGGATCATTGGTGACATCCCCTTTATTATTTTTTATTGTGTCTATTTGATAATTTTCTCTTTTATTCTTTATTAGTCTGGCTAGTATTCTACCTATTTTGTTGATCTTTTCAAAAAGCCAGCTCCTGGATTCATTGAATTTTTTGAAGAATTTTTAGTGTCTCTACCTGCTTCAGTTCTGCTCTGATCTTAGTTATTTCTCGTCTTCTGCTAGCTTTTGAATTTATTTGCCCTTGCTTCTCTAGTTCTTTTAATTGTGATGTGAGGGTGTCAATTTTAGATCTTTCCTGCATTCTCTTGTTGGCATTTAGTGCTATAAATTTCCTCTAAACACTGCTTTAGCTGTGTCCCAAGAATTCTGGTATGTTGTGTCTTTGTTCTCATTGGTTTCAAAGAACTTCTTTATTTCTGCCTTAATTTTGATATATGCCCAGTAGTCATTCAGGAGCAGATTGTTCAGTTTCCATGTTGTGTGGCTTTGACTGAGTTTCTTAAACCTGAGTTCTAATTTGATTGCACTGTGGCCTGAGAGACTGTTTGTTATTATTTCATTATTTTGCATTTGCTGAGGAGTGTTTTACTTCCAATTATGTAGTCAATTTTAGAATAAGTGTGATGTGGTGCTAAGAAGAATGTATATTTTGTTAATTTGGAGTGGAGAGTTCTGTAGATGTCAATTAGGTCCTCTTGGTCCAGAGCTAAGTTCAAGTTCTGAATATCCTTATTAATTTTCCGTCTCATTGATCTCTCTACTATTGACAGTAGGGTGTCAAAGATTCCCACTATTATTGTGTGGGAGTCTAAGTCTCTTTGTAGGTCTCTAAGAATTTGTTTTACGAATCTGAGTGTTTCTGTATTGGGTGCATATGTATTTAAGCTACTTAGCTCTTCTTGTTGCACTGATACCTTTACCATTATGTAATGCCCTTCTTTGTGTCTTTTGATCTTTGTTGGTTTAAAGTCTGTTTTATCAGAGACAAGAATTGCAACCCCTGCTCTTTTTTTCTTTCAATTTGCTTTGTAAATATTCCTCCATCCCTTTATTTTGAGCCTATGTGTGTCTTTGCATGTGAGATGGTCTCCTGAATACAGCACACCAAAGGGTCTTGACTCTCCAATTTGCCAATCTGTCTTTTAATTGGGACATTTAGCCCATTTACATTTAAGATTAATATTGTTATGTGTAAATTTGATCCTGTCATTGTGATGCTACCTGGTTATTTTGCCCATTAGTTGATGCAGTTTCTTCAAAGTGTCAATGGTCTTTACAATTTGTTACGTTTTTGCTGTTGCTGGTACTGGTTGTTCCTTTCCATGTTTAGTGCTTTCTTCAGAAGCTCTTGTAAGGCAGGCCTCGTGTTGACAAAGTCTCTCACCATTTGCTTGTCTGTAAAGGATTTTATTTTTCCTTCACTTATGAAGCTTAGTTTGGCTGGATATGAAATTTTGGGTTGAAAATTCTTTTCTTTAAGAATGTTGAATATTGGCCTCTACTCTGGTTTATAGGATTTCTGCTGAGAGATCCACTGTTAGTCTGATGGGCTTCCCTTTGTGGGTAACCCGACCTTTCTCTCTGGCTGCCCTTAACATTTTTTCCTTCATTTCAACCTTGGTGAATCTGACAATTATGTGTCTTGGGGTTGTTCTTCTTGAGGAGTATCTTTGTGATGTTCTCTGTATTTCCTGAATTTGGATGTTGGCCTGCCTTGTCAGGTTGGGGAAGTTCTTCTGCATAGAAGTCAGGGTCTCCTGACAGATCAGAAACCATAGGTAGAGTCAGCACTACACCCACAGTCAGCAGGAAGTAGTTGGAAGATGAAACTTCTACCCCAATGCCAAAGATTTGTCATTGTTTAATGTTAGGAGTTGGGGGTGGAGGGATGTGTAGTCTTAGTAAGTAAGCAACAACAAAGAAGGGGCACCAGGTTGGGGAGAACAATTGGTCGAAGAGACAGCTAATCACAAACAAACCACTGGCACAATTAGCTTGCTCTGTATATAGCCCCAGCAACACGTCCTCATTCTGTGCATAGCCTATAAAACTTTCCTCCAGCCCCTGCCTCTTTGCAGAAAGCTCTTTCTCTGCCATGCTGCCCATTGCTTCCCTGCAATGTACTTTCCCTCTAATAAATTTGCTTTTTTGCTTTACCTACAACTGTCTTGGTAAATTTTTTTACTGTCTGCAATGCTGGCTCTAGCCAGTGATACCCATGACAGTTACCTTTTCTGTCTCCTCAACAAACAGAGATCTGGCTGCACCAACAACATGTGACGTGACTTTAGACAAACCATTTAACCATCACAGGGTAGGATGTGGTGGCTCACACCTGTAATCTCAGCACTTTGAGAGGCCAAGGTGAGAGAATTGCTTGAGGCCAGGAGTTCAAGACCACTTAATCATCACAAAACTTATGTTTCCTCTCTGTAGGGCAAGAGATGACCAGACAATACCCATAGTTCTTCTCTTTTACAACCATATAACTCTTTTACACTATATTGAGGCTCAAAAACCAATATCCCAAAATATGGTGCTTTGACACGCTGAACTAAATAAGAAGCCTCAAGGTCTCTCCGACTTCTCCCCCATTACACTCCCAAAGCCAGGATGAAATTTCTTTATCTGCCTCAAGTCCTGGCCCACCAAAACGAAAACCATTTTTTTTCTTCCTCTCCCTGTAAGACCAAGAAGGTAACCACACCTGAACAGACCCCTTCCTAAGATAATGTCTGCCTATCAGCCTCATTCCAATTCCAAAGAGAACTATTTACAAGTTAATTTTTGTTCCCAGATTCATTCATTCTCCTTAGTAATACTTTATTGTCCCTCAACAGAATTTCTCTTCTCCTCCCTCTCATAACTTGTTTGGCCAGGATTCCAGTTCCTCGTCTTTTTGTAATTTTTAGGATGTCTTAGGATGGCATTAATATATAAGATTATGATCCCTATTGGGGGCGAGTAACCACTCTGTTCTCCCCGTGTTTACATTTATAAATTTGTATGCCTTTTCTCCAATTAAGCTGACTTTTGTGAGTTTATTTTTCAGTAAAACTTCAAAGAGTGAAGGGGAGAAGTTTTCCCATGGCCCCTACGACAACCTATATGTTATATTACTACAAAATAGAATAAGCCTCTTTTTTCCTCTCTAATCTAGTGTGAGGAATCATAACATTCAAACAATATCCCTTTTTTATTTTAATAAAACTGCTCTTCTGCACAGTGGCTTATACCTGTGATCTCAGAATTTGGGATGCCAAGGAGTGAGGATTGCTTGAGGCCAAGGAGTTCCAGACCAGCCTGGGAACATAGTGAGACCCCCATCTCTAAAAAGTTAAAAATTAGCTGGGTGTAATGGCACACACCTGTAGTTCTAGCTACCTTGGAGGCTGAGGCAGGAGTTCCAGGCTGCAGTGAGCTGTGATTGCACCACTGCACTCCAACCTGGGAGACAGACCAAGGCCCTGTCTCTTAAAATTAAAAAAAAAAACAAACTGCTCTACCGAACTTCAACAAAGAGATGAGCTCAACTACCAAAGAACTCTGTAGCTGTAGCTAGGCTTTAGTATAAACCCTAACTTCTCTACTTATTAGCTGTGAGTCATTGAGCAAGTCATTTAAAATTTCTGAATTATCTCATGCATGATATAAAGCCCCATCTACCTCATGCAGTTCTTGTAAGATTATTTTCATATTTCAACAAATATGAAAAACATAAAAAACAAATTTAAGATGATATGAATGATTATGTCAGGGATTGTGGTCATCCATATTTCTGAAACTGCCCTCCAAAATTAAAAAAAAAAAGGAATTGACTTCCAATATAAAGTCTCTCCTCCTTCTGAGTTCATGCACATAACTCCATAAAAGGAAATTACAACACCTAAATTGTAAACCACCTCATTGAAGCTGAGTTAAAGAACAAGTGGAGCTACATGAGTCACAGGATGACTGCTATGCACCTGTAGATATATATAAGGAGTTAAAAGCAGAACATCTAAATTGGTAACAGAATTTTCATTGAATTCTCTTAATTAGCTCACTCCAGGGAAGTGAATATAATCCACTTTCCCCATTTCCAGAGGCTTCTAATGTGTCAGGACTCTTATCTATTTTTATTACATGAATTGCTTTACAAATAAGCACAGTGTGAAGCATCAATGCTTTATAAAAACTGCATTAATGCACCAACTTCAGAAGCCAAAAAGAGAATAAGATCACACAGCCTAGAGAGAATATAATGGGCCCAGCTTGAATTTTTTTCCAGCCAACACCATTGAACACCTGTTAACAATCATGAAGAAGTTACAGAGACTACTGAGCATCTAAGTACATTGCACTAAATTCTATACTCCAGCAGTGTTGATTTATTTTCTCCTAAAGTTCCCATTGTTAAATTTTCTCACCAAAGAGCAATCCTAGAAAAAAATCTCTCTCCCTATAAGACTCCCAGAAGGGACCAAATGAAAAGTAGCCAGGGTGTGATTTAAGGAAAATTTTATTAAATAGAAATAAAAAATATTTTGCTTGGAAAGAGACGCCATAAACAAAGTAAAAATAAAGTGATGAATTGGGAGAAAATGCAAATTTGCAACATGTATCACAAAAAAAGTTAATGTCCCTGATACGTAAAGACCTTCTAAAAATAGGGAACAAAATTTCCATTAGCTTTATAGAAAAATGGGCTACATCCCAGAAAAAAATGCGAATGGTTCTCAACTATAAGAGGCGAATGAAAACTTTACTCATATACCATTTAGCACCCTTAGACACGCAAATGTGCAAAAATTTGACAACATAATCTTTTAGAAAGGCCTAAAGAAATAGAAATATCCTATTTATGAATAAATATTTATTGGGAGAGAAGTTATGGAATAAACTACAGTACAATGATTGTTAAACTTTTGGTGCATCAGAATTGCCAGGAGACCTTGTCAACATACAAGTCACCCCAATCCTGGAGTTTCTGATTCAGTTAGTCTTGGGTAGGGCCTTGAAATTTGCATTTTTAACAAGTTCCCAGGTGATGATGATGATGCTGATCCAAAGACCACACTTTGACAGCCACTGCTATAGTATGCCCATGTGATAGGCTGGATACTTAGTGACTGTAAAAAGGAAGAAAGAGTATCTCTATACTACTATAGAGATGTTTTGGGGTTATAGTTTTTAGCAAAGGAAAACAAAGTGGGAAAAAATGTATACATTGTATGCTACTCCTTTTTAAGAAAGGAAGCATACAAATATAAATGTACCTGCTTGTTTTTTAAAAAAAGATAAACCATAACAATTGTGGAAATGCCTGTGTATGGGGGAGGGAGAAAAACGTAGACTTCTTAAGATATACCTTGTTTTATAGATTTGACTTTGGAAGAATGTAAGTATTTTAGTTAACTATAAAACAAAATAAAATTTAAATAAATTTTCTAAAAATAATATGACATAAATATACCTAATTGTGTGTCCAGTTGATGGCAAAACTATCTACATACAGCAAAGTAATTCCAAATAACGTTAAAACATTCTTGACTGTATAGCCTCAGTAGAACGTCTCATCAAAAAAATGTGCAAAAAGTAAAACAAAATGTCAAACTCACACTTTTACACTGCTGGTGGGAGTGTAAATTAGTTCAACCATTGTGGAAGACAGTGTGGCGATTCCTCAAGGACCTAGAACAAGAAATACCATTAGACCCAGCAATCCCATTACTGGGTATATACCCAAAGGATTATAAA